>VKGM01008245.1:1873-26724 GCA_007844875.1 Busseola fusca | reverse complement strand
TAATTTGAACGCTGTAAGACTTAATACTGGCGAAGTATTGGATGATGTTCAGATCAACAAAATCATATGGCGCGTACCTCATGTTAAAGTATCTGACAAAGAAAAAATTGGTTTGTTAAAAGTATTAGAAAAAGATCGTTCACTTCAAATGATTTACAGAAATTGGGATTTGTACGAATATCCAGCTTTGCCTAAAACTACAAAACATACCTGGTCTATAAAAACTTCATCTCAAATAGAAAAACCAAGATACATTATTATCGGTCTACAGACAAATAGAAAAAATAATTCAAGTTCTGACATGTCTCAATTCGATCACTGTCATATTCGAGACGTTAGAGTGTATCTCAATTCAACCTATTTTCCATATGAAAACTTAAATGTGAGTTTTGCTAATAACAGAATCGCTTTATTATACGAGCAATACACCAGATTTCAACAGTCGTATTACGGACGTCGCTCAGAGCCCATATTAAGCGAAAAACAATTTAGAGATTTAGCACCCCTGTTTGTAGTCGATTGCTCTAGACAAGCGGATAATCTTAAGACAGGTCCCGTTGTGGATGTGAGAGTAGAAATTGAGAGTGATTTAGAGATACCGGATCAAACTTCGGCATACTGTCTTATTCTGAACGATTGCATTGTTGAATACAAACCATTAAGTAATATTGTTAAGAAGATATCATGAAGGCGGATACACTTATAGTGGAACTTCAAGGATTTAAAGATTGTGTAAATAATTTTATCGTTAAAGAATTAGCTATTGCTAGTCAGGATCATACACAGACATTCTTGGTAAAACCACCATATTCATTCCATTACCTAACACAAGAAGAAAAAAAGCAGGTGAGGTGGTTAGAAAGAAATCGTGGAATTTCCTGGAGTGAGGGCTACATAGACTACAAAGAGTTTCAACGCGTTATTTTACCATATTTAGAAAACAAAAAAATTATTACAAAGGGTTTGGAAAAGATTAAGTGGATTAAAGAGTTATGTGCAAACTGTGAAGTGATCGACATAGGTGAAAAAGGATGTCCTAATTTTGCGACATTAAAAAAAAAGTTCTGTATAAATAAAACTGATTTTAATTGTGTTAACCATAAAATGAATTGTGCATTAAATAATGCTGTGTGTATTAGAAAATGGTATGTTGATAATAATATGGATGTATTTAGTTTATTTTAATTAATATTGTGTTTTGACAGATAATAAAAAACGTCAATGTACTTAAGAGTGTTTTATTTAATATAATCAGAGTAACCTACATAACAAACTTTAAATCTATTTCCCCAATAATTATATTATTAACTTTCCCCATATAGTTAACTTACAAACTTGTGATGTATTAACATTATTTCAACTAGATTAAAAAAATAAATTAATATTAAGTATCTACATTAATATTACGCTTTATTATGAATACGATAAATTACAAACAGTTAATAAAACGCACAAATTTGACATTTTAATAATTTATAGAATCGAAACTTACATAAAAACTTAAGATGTTTATACAGACCTAATAATATTACTTACATAATTTTATTTATGCTGCTTACTACTACGAATCTTATACACTAACTTATAAACTAGGTACTTACAAAATAATGTCACCAGTTAATAATAACAACTGTCCCCACAAAGTTTTTTTGATATTTTATGAATTAACGATTGCGTCTCTTCCATAATATTATCCACCGAATCAGTCACAACATACTGCGCACTCAACATGACCACGTCCTGATTATCACTTGCAGGTTCTAGTTGTTCACTGATATCCAACACTTGTACCTGGATCAGTCGTAAACCCTTTTTCTTCTCATTGTTTATGACGTATGATTCCCGTGTAGGCAGAGACGACTTCTGTTTTGAACACTCCCGTCTTGTTCTAGTTCTAGGCTTCTTGTTAACTGGTTCGTCTTGCCTTGCTCCAAACTCCTTATTGCCAGGTCGTTGTTGTTCTGGAATATGCCAGCTTAAACTCGGAGTCGGAAAACCTTGAGCGTATTGTGAAAAGTCGATAATATCTGGAGAATCACACATTATCGATGATCTGAAACAAGGAAATAATAATAAATTATAATTACATAAAACAATATGATAAAATAACGTTATAAGTAGATGGGTACTTGTATAATACTCACAATTTGTTTTGTTTTTATTCGACGTGATATGACCGCTCCGGCTGAATGTCTAATGATGGATGTGCTACATAATAATGTTGCTTTGGAACGTAGCTATTGTGCAATTAGACTCCATATAGCTGTGATTCAATTTCATGTCTCAACATGACGATACTCGTGCCCGAGCACCTGTTCGGTGTTAAATTCTAAATCGCGCGTCGAGGCATGAGTGCTTAAATCATCAAAAATTAACATTACAAGTTTTATCAAGTTGGAACCTGAATCGTTATGCACGACACGCTGCGAGCCCTGTGTGCTTTGTAAACAATCCGGAATGGAAATGAAACAGATATGATCATTCACTATTTATTTATTTACAAAATTAGATTTTACAAGATGTCGTGTTGCTTAAATGCTCTTAAGACTAATTAAGTACTAAAAAGTTCAAACATAATTTGCTACAAGTAATAATATAATAATACCTATTTGGGACACCAAGAAAATACATGTTATTACATAATGTATTACTTAAATATAGTTGTATGACCCCAGGCTAAAGTAGATACTTTATCAAACGATAGCAACCGCTTATCATCATTGCTTGAAAGTGCTATTTTATTTACGTTCTGAGTGAATATTTCGTGTTTTATTGACTTAAACAAGACATTTTTCCTGCGAATGACATTGCAATTGTATAATACGTTTTTGTAATCTAACATATTTAAATTTTTCGTAACACATTTTTTTGTACCTTTTGCTTTCTTTATTGTTTTATCTAAAGTTTTAATGCAATAAAGCTTTGAGCGCAGTCCTACGAATTCTTTGATAATTTTGCCACCCATTTCATCCTTAAATAGCCCTGGAACCTTCTTATTAATAATTGGCAAGTTAAATTCGTTGTTTAAGTTGTAGTTGCTGGTATCAAAGTATTTTAGAAAATGTTCATTGATATCTTCATAAATGTCATCGGTATTTACATCATAGACTAAACTATCCGTATCAGTATAACACAATTCAATTCGGTTACCATAAAAAGGCTTTATGATTGAGTAATGGAAGTCATACATGTGACTCTTAGATAATTCTAATACAGTGAATCCTATGTATATTGGCTTATTAAGAATAACTCGCGAAGGCTTCATTTGGATTGCTACTAGATCATCAGAAAATACAGAGGCGCTATGAAAATACGGACTGCCGATCAATTTTTCAGCACAATTAGTCTTTTTTGTTTTATTGTTCAAATCATACCACTTGTTTACTAACTTAACATCTATTCGATGTTCATTATTTTCCAAAGTCTTTCCAAAAATACTATTATTTAATAATTTGAAAAAATCTTGTTCAAACGTTGAATCTGCTTTTTGACGTAACTGAGTGTTAATATCAATATATTGTTTTAAAAAGCAACTTTGTTTAAATACAATAGCGCGATGGATTTTTTTCAATATTAAACCGTGCTGTAAACATTTTTTTAAATGTATGTAATGAATAACATAGTGATATTTATCGTATAAATTCGGTATTAGTTTTTTATTTTTACCACCGGGTGGCAAACATTTTTCTGGACAAAATGGAAAGTCATTGTGTTCAACGTGTAAATTATCTGGATATATTAAATCAACTTCTAGAATATAACCGTTTACCGCGGTATCACTAATACCTGCCAAATTCAATTGTAAATTATCAATTTCTTGTCTATTCATAAAACTGAAATCGGAATATGGTAGGGATTGACCCATGCTATAACCATATAAATTGTTACAGTCTAAATAAATAATAAATGAATTTGAATGAGATGGATCGTAAGTATCTAAATATTTATGATTGGCTTTAACATGTCTTTTGGAACACATACAAACACCTCCTCGAATACCTTTTTGGATCATCCTATAAATTTCGATATCACTAATCAATTCTAATTGGATTCCCGTTTTTAAAAGCATTGCATCAAAAGAAAGGCTTGGTGCTGTAAGATAAAACGCGGGATCGAGATTGTAATGTCGTTTACAAGTTTTTCTAAAATTTTCAAATACATCTGTTAGCAACAAAACGTCTGTTTTGAGATATAAATCTGTATACATCCCCATGTTACGAATATTAAATACTGACCAAACCGACTGAGCGTGTTCATAGTCTTCATCAGTAATTGACTCATTAGTTAAAGAGTTTAAAAAAAATTTTTTGGAGGGCAAACACGTATCTTCGTAATGTTTCCAATGAGACATATAGTCGTACGGATAAACGCCTTTACGGGTAAGTAGGTTAAACTGTTTATTGTCAGGAAAATAGGATTTTAATTGTTTAAACTCTTGGTTTTTCATTGTACTAGCCAACTTTTCTAAGCTTGTTCCTAAAAACTTGTAAGAATCTACAAACCGAACCTGTATGCTTTCCTCTGTTGAAATAGGAATAAACTTTGTGAAAGAAATGTAGTTTTCTTTTGTTTTAGGTATCACTTTAATAGATCCAGGAGCTTCACCTAATTCCGTTATGAAAAGGTGACAATCATAACCAGACAAATTATGAAAAAATACAGGCAAAAATGTTGGTAGTTTATATTGCATATTGCAATAACTATGAGCCGCGCCACGATATTTACCAGTCAAGTGACAATGATCGCGAACCCTATCGCTGAACAAGAAGTTCTCGCAGATATGACATGTCGTTGCTTTATTAAAATCGCGAACATTGTCATCTGAGTAAATCATAGGAACATTATTTTTTAAAATATCGTAAATTTTTCGAGCATCTTTATAGATAGCCTTCACAAAATTTGATACACAATCCGAACCGCGGTACGAAACGTAACGATTATGGCTTTCGTCTAGCGTACACGTAATATTATAAGCAAACGCTACGGGCACATGACGTTGTTTTATTACAGTGCCCGCTTTAGTTGGGTCGGGTTCACAAGATTCGTATCGTTCTAGCATTGTTTCAAAATCTGCGTATATAACAAAAGGTACAGTTTGCTTTCTATTATAATTTTTAAACTTTATGAAAGAACCCTTTGGAGGTAGTTCAGTTGCGACACCACCACAACTATGCGATCTAAGATCATCGCATGTATTAAAAAACATTAAACAAACGTCACAAAAGTGCAATTTACTGTGGTGTTTTGTTACTTGACTCTTAACAAGACGAGGCAAATCTTTAATGAGACAGTAATGTGACAAATCATCACTTTCTAAATAAAGTAAATGAATCACCTTTCTGTTCAAGGCTTTTGATTTGTAAAGCGGTCCTATAACGGTATTCTTTTTTAAACCATAAATATAAATACAAATTTCAGGGTTATTGAATTCAAACCGTGCAATGTCTGAGAAATTCAATGGAAATGATAAGTCCTTTAAATTTAACACATTTCGAAAATCAGGGTAAGACGATACTCTTTCAGGATGACTTTTAGCTGGATGTAAAGCAGCGATAACTGACCATAAAAAACAATACTCATCATTATTGCGAATATTAACACATGCTTTTTTCGATTTTACGGCAGGCGGCAATTCGATAAAGCCTGAACCGCGCAAAGGCTGATATTTGTTAACATTTATTTCCAAATGAGAACTGCTCAATAACGTCCACCCACTGTCGCGATCCTGAAATTCTTCAATCTTTTTTAATAAGGTGTCTTTAACTTGAGACATTAACGAATCAAATTCATAATTCTGATGCAGAGTAACATTTTTTGTTGTAAATGATTTCATCTCCTGAGAATCATTTTTAAACATTAAAAACAAAGCAAAATATTCAAAATTCACTTTTAGACAAGAGTGCTTTTTAAGAGACATTTCAATTAACGTTTTAATTTTGTCTTGAATATTATTGAAAAATGATTCTATTGAACAATTCTCAGACGGATCGACAATTCTATACGAAGCTATGCGATTACGAAATGCAGAATGTATTATTTCAACACCTTCACAAAAATGTGAAATATTTTTGTTTTTGTGATTAGTACTACGTAAGTGACCTGTCCAGTGACTGCGCTCAACAGATGTGTTACAAACCGTACAGAAAGGCATTTTAGTTTAATTTAATGTCAACTAACCCGTACGTAATTTTAGACTTATGCTGTACTAAATATGATTATGTAAGATCGCAAAGATAACAAAGAAATTGTTATTATTTACTCCTATCAATTTATCAGTACCTATAAAAGACGGGCTCAGAATTATCGAACAACTCATGAGTCCGTCTCATAAATATTTGTAACCCGTCCCATTGCGGAGTGTCTCTGTTAAGTTGCACTTTAAGTGCAACTGATGCCTTCTTCCACCGATCCTCTTTAGGAGTGGAGGCAACTTCTTTCTTATTATAAACTTTTACGTCGATGTAATAGTCCCCTGTCAAGTCCGCCGTTCGCCGCACTTTCCCATTGGCGACCTGACTTACGACAGACGAAGCGAAGGCTCCGTTTGAAGTTGGCGGTGGAACGCTATCGCATTCCTCCAAACCAAAAAGGCCCGAGCTGCATCTTTTACTGTAAAAATAAGAGAAAAATACATCATGAACTAACTGTAGGTATGTGAACTTCGACAAATATAATCTAAAATGGTTTTTAGCACTTTTTGCGTCACACATATAAACCTAACCACTGTAAATGACTTATCATACTCAACAAGTAGGTATCTAAAGATATAAGCAGTAATAGTCAAATTACCTTGATTTATATTCCAAAGGCGTGTTGCTGTCAGATGCTTTACGCTTCTTAGGCTTTTTTTTCGCCTGCACTTTTACAACCTCGACTGCTGCCGGTGCTGGACGCCGTGGCTGCGAGTATTCCGATTCGGAATCAGACCTGAAATTGAACACGAAACGCTAATTTTATAATTATGCAGTTATGAGTTTAAGCTTAGAGTACTTACTCACATTTCGTGAAAACAGTAGAATATAGAAAGAAATAAGCAGTAATTTAAATTACCTCGATTTATAACCTGAAGATGGGGCTGTGCTTTCGGAAGCTTTACGCTTCGTCTTGTTTTTCGGCTGTAACTTTGTAACCTCGGCTACCGCTGCTGAGCGCCGTGACTGCGGGTATTCTGATTCGGAGTCAAACCTGAAATGGAACACGAAACATTAGTTTTATAATTATAAAACTATGACCTAAAATAACCTTTTTGTGAAAGACTGATGCAATAAATTAACATCATTATTAATTAAGTATAGGAGAAATTTAACGGGATATCACTCGTTTCAAGATCGTATGTAGTTACACCAGCCGGCAGGCAGAAACCAGGTCCGTAGCTGGGTAGCAATTACATACATTATACAGCAAATTAATTAAACTTACTTACTTACATTTTACGAAAATAGGAGAGCACTTCGTCACTGGAAGGAACACTAGAGCAAATGTGCATTTTGGTCAGAATTTACAGGTTTTATTTACAAAAAATACCATTTCATCAAAATTTACTTAATTACAAAATTAAACCTTATCTTCATGTCTTACAGTTGTATATCTAATTTATATCATTTACGTCATTTTAAAACATATTGATTCCATACCGTTACTGCAAAATCGCATTTTTATCGTGAAGCATGAAACTAACGTTTTACCCTCGCCGACAAAGGTGAAGCCGCGCCGATACCTAGAATTACAACAATACACATTTTATTTAAAGTATATGTGTCTGTTTGTTTTGTTAAATACGTCTTGATATAAAACTTTGAATAACATCATACTTGTGATATTAAGAAAATCACACTTTTGAGAGACAGAAATCAGGATGTATTTACACAGACGTTCACTCTGTCTCAAATAATGCATAGTGTTGTATTTCATTGTTTCATGTTTGATTGAGATGGACAAAATTGTATTTGGCTTTGAAATAAAGATTATTATTATTATTAAAAAAAATTAAAGACGCAAAATCCTTATAAAATTTATTGTGTGAACAAATTCACGTTAAAAACTTAGTTCATTATATGTTACGGTTAAACTCAAAGCTGGTGTAAAATCACAAACTACTAAAAGTAACAAACTTAACATTTCATGCTAAGAAAGGCGGTTTCTAAATTCAGCAATGACATTAAAGGATCGCCTTTCTAAGAATTCTTAGACTAAAACTAGCTTATTACAAAAAATAGTAAGGTTATCTCAAGGAAGGGATCACTCATTTATAACATATTATCGAAATTGGTATATTTCATAGCTATGAAACACTGTTCAGTTTGATGAAGAAGATAGGGACATCCCTCAAACTCATATTTTAATTACGAACCACAACATGTACGACGATCGTCTTACTTACAATAAAGTTCGAATAAGCAGATTAATGCTCGATAGAATTTTGCTGTGTTTGATATTGTAAGTGACCATTTATACATACATGCACGACGGCTGCCTGATACGGTAAGCGCTTATCGTCAGGCGATTCACGAATGAGTACGGCGCAGCGGCTAACCGTTGAACGGTGCATGCTCCGTTTTCACGGTCATTTTACGGGTGCACGGCAAGTGTATAAGCTTGCGAAACCAGCACAGCAAATGTTCGGACAGCAGAGCGTGAGACAACTGCTCAATACATTACTTGTACGTTAACGTGGAAGGTAGTGTCGTCTGTTTGATTTAATTAAATCAAAATTTGGATGTCCTTGGGGCTCAATCTGGGGCCATGGAAATAGAATGTGTTTGTGCCAGTGTGGGTGCTTGCTATTTCTTGCTCTGTGAAGAGACATGAGACAATCTGTCCCAAATTTTAGTTTAATGTATTCGATATCCTAACGTTCAGATGTCCTCGAACCAATCAGGGTCACAGAAAACAGAGTACGTGTTTAGCCTATGTGGTAATGCACTATTTCTTATTTTGTGGAGAGACATGAGACAACCTGTCCTGAATTTTAGGCTAGCGCAATTCAAATAGCGAACGCCCTTCTTTGTGAACGTGTATGGTAATGTATTAATAAATTAGATTAAAATTTGGATGTGCTTGGGACCCAATCTGGGGTCATAGAAATAGAATGTGTTTGTGCCCGTAGGTGCTTGCTATTTCTTGCTCTATGAAGAGACATGAGACAATCTGTCCCAAATTTTAGTTTAATGTTTACTGTATCCTAAAGTTCAGATGTTCTTGGTGCTCAATCTGGGGCCATAAAAATAGAATGTGTGTGTGCTTGCAGGTGCATACTGTTTCTTGCTTTGTGAAGAGACATGAGACAATCTGTCCTGAATTTTAGTTTATTGTAAACGATAGCCTAAACGTTCAGATGTCCTCGAGCCAATCTGGTCACAGAAAACGGAGTGATGTATGCATATGCGCTATCTGTAATTTTGTGGAGAGACATGAGACAATCTGTCCTGAATTTTAGGTTAGCGGGGTGCATGAAAGGAGCCTCCTCGTGGCGCACCCTGGAAGCAGCTAGACGTGGTAACGCAGTGTCTAGGCTGACTGATCCTTCAACTTGCTAACTTGAGATAACATGGTAACAAGGTATAAAGGTTTAATAAGGTAACAGGTTAAAAAAGGTAACAGGTTAAAAAAGGTAACAAGGTATAAAGGTTTAATAAGGTAATAGGTTTTAAAGGTAACATGGTAACAAGGTATCAAGAAAAAAATCATGGTTTAATAAGGTAACAGGTTAAGAAGGTTATAATAACTTACAAGGTAATATTGAGATTTAGAAATAAAATAGTGGAATAGGCACCGAACTAGTACATTCATGTAGGATGCGTTATTCTAATGTTCAGATGTCCTCGAGCCAATCTGGTCACAGAAAACAGAGTGGTGTGAATATGCGTTATCTGTAATTTTGTGGAGAGACATGAAACAATCTGTGCTGAATTTTAGTTTAATGTTTACTGTATCCTAAAGTTCAGATGTTCTTGGTACCCAATCTAGGGTCACAGAAATAGAATATGTGTGTACCTCTAGGTGCATGCTATTTCTTGCTTTGTGAAGAGACATGAGACAATCTGTCCTGAATTACAGTTTATTGTAAACGTTATCCTGACGTTCAGATGTCCTCGAGCCAATCTGGTCACAGAAAACGAAATGATGTGTATATACGCTATCTGTAATTTTGTGGAGAGACATGAGACAATCTGTCCTGAATTTCAATATTGAGTTTATGAACTAAATAGTGGAATAGGCGCCGAACCAGTATTTCATTTATATTATTGTCAACCAAACAAGCATCAAAAAGTGGAGTAGCGCCCAAACCACACACTGATAAATATTTTCGTTACATCCGGTGCAGTAGGCGCGGAACTGGAATACGCGCCGAATCAGTATTTCATGATCGAGTGGAATAGGCGCTGAACCAGTTTTTCATTTGTGTTATTGGGAATTCTACTCCACTGAGAGTGACGAGGCGAACGGAGTGAGCCGATGGAACGGAAAGTGGAGTAGAATGCCCAATAACACCCTACTCAAGACAAGGCGAAGTGGACTGAAGTGTCCACATGGTGCAATTGAAATAAAATTGCATACAACAGTGCCCGGTCAACCCAGACCGGAATCAAAGTCCAAGTCCCTACTTCTACGGACTTCCGAGACCTCACCCGTTTCCTCCGGCAGAGGAGTGTGGACTTCCACACTTACTCCCTCCCGGAGGAGAAACAAACCAGAGTGGTGATCCGTCTGATCCAAAAAGAAATCCTTACCGAGGACATAAAAGCGGACCTGGAATCGCAAGGGATTCCCGTGACCGCAGTCCACCGAATGCACCGTGCGCGAGGCCAAGTGTTCCTCGACATGGTGCTAGTCATCTGCCCTCCGGCAGAAGGCTGCACTCGTCGCCCGATCTTTGACATCAAAACATTATGCCACCTTTCCGGCATAAATGTAGAGAAACCACGTAAGAGTGGTATCGTTGGCCAATGCCACCGATGCCAGCTCTATGGCCACTCTCAGGCCCACTGCCATGTGACACCCAGGTGCGTTAGCCCCCCCCCCCTCGCCTACCTTTGCCTCGATGACGCGAGCCACACCGTCGCGCTCGCCCACACCCGGACCTTCATGGGGGGTAAGTTTCCGCCCCCGTGGCACCTCAGGTACAGCCCGCTGCCACCCCCGGCGACACTTCTAAGCGTAAGCCGGGGAAGAAGCTGTGCTACCCACCGCTGGTAGTTGAGAAGCTGCCGAACTGGGCGGCCCATTTCCGGGCCCTCAGTACCAAGCTGGGCCGGCCGCCGAATGCTCGCCCCTACGGGACGGGGGTGCGCTTCACCCCCGACACCGAGGATGAGTACCGGCTGGTCCAGCGGTACTTGACGGGCCTGGAAAAAGACTAGGGGGTCGCCTGGTTTGCGTACTCGCTACCAGCGGAGAAAAAAAACACAGTGATTTTTAAAACAGTGATTTTTGTGTTGGGAATGAAAAGTAATATTTTGCCTCGAAATTAAAAAGCACGTGCTATATACAATGAAAAGACGATGAGCCTGTAGTGCTGGCAGTGGTGGTATAATTAAAAAAAAAAAAACATAGTATAAAATAAGGCGATAACGGGTTCAGTCAAGACTACATTCATGAGTAATAATATTGAACAAAATGGCCGCCAGCCGCCTTTACCGCAACAGACAGTACCATCAACGACGGCACCCACGGCGACGGCGATAACAAGCAAGAACAATAAGTCATTGGCTCCAACGGACCCACGGATTAGAAATGCCAATGTGCCACCGACCGAACATCAAAGTAAAAAATGCCGCGATTTTGTGTGGGGTATTTGTACAAAAGTCGCTCAATGCAGGCAAATTCTTAAGTTCTGTCACGGTCATCAAAACAGAACTGGTTGTACTAGGCCAGATTGCACACACCACCTCCTCTACCGCCCATGTTTGATGCAAGTAGGCCTTCTCCCCCATTTCCAAATGCGACTTCAAGTAAAAGTGGAGCAACAAAACGCACTGCGGGGCCTTCTGAGGCCGGGCCAAGCAAAGCGAGGAAAGCGGAATGCTCCAAAATAGTTGAAACCGTCTGCGAAAATTGTATCCAGCGGGAACCCCCATTTCCAAATGCGACTTCAAGTAAAAGTGGAGCAACAAAACGCACTGCGGGGCCTTCTGAGGCCGGGCCAAGCAAAGCGAGGAAAGCGGAATGCTCCAAAATAGTTGAAACCGTCTGCGAAAATTGTATCCAGCGGGAACCCCCATTTCCAAATGCGACTTCAAGTAAAAGTGGAGCAACAAAACGCACTGCGGGGCCTTCTGAGGCCGGGCCAAGCAAAGCGAGGAAAGCGGAATGCTCCAAAATAGTTGAAACCGTCTGCGAAAATTGTATCCAGCGGGAACCCCCATTTCCAAATGCGACTTCAAGTAAAAGTGGAGCAACAAAACGCACTGCGGGGCCTTCTGAGGCCGGGCCAAGCAAAGCGAGGAAAGCGGAATGCTCCAAAATAGTTGAAACCGTCTGTGAAAATTGTATCCAGCGGGAACCCCCATTTCCAAATGCGACTTCAAGTAAAAGTGGAGCAACAAAACGCACTGCGGGGCCTTCTGAGGCCGGGCCAAGCAAAGCGAGGAAAGCGGAATGCTCCAAAATAGTTGAAAACGTCTGCGAAAATTGTATCCAGCGGGAACTCAGGAGTGAGCTGTACCTCCAAGATTTGCAAAAGTTGGAGCGCGAGAGTGAATACCAATCATATATTTATGAGAAAAAGTCTGCGGAAAATGCAAATGGCCGGTTGCTGTTGAAGTCGTCCGTCAGTCCAGAACTATTCCGAATATAAGATGAATATACGGAGGAGCCATCTCAGCAAGTGCAAATTCAAGATTTGTTTAGCCAATTCAACCAAACTTCGCCATTCGATTCGGAGACATCGACAGTACCGAGACAATTCCTTCTCCAACTAATGGGATGCGTTTTAAAGCAACGGACACTGGTTGAACCTACGCCCGGACCGAGTGTCGGAATTAATGAGACTTCACTTTTGCACTCGCTGACAGCACTCACAAGAAGAGCAATCAAGAGAGGACGGGGTTGCGTTGCAGCCCGGTTCGGGGAGATAGTAGTGGTAGGGGTATACTTCTCCCCGAGCCGAACTCTCGCCGAGTTCCACAACTCCCTTGCGGAGCTGAAAGTCGTCGTCGTCGGGTTTCGATCCCTCTCCGTGGTCGTCCTCGGGGACTTCAATGCCAAGAATTTGGCTTGGGGTTCCCGGCTCACGGACACACGGGGCAGGATGGTGAAGGACTGGGCTCTGGAGACAGGCCTGGTCGTCCTAAGCCGGGGTTCGGTCGCGATATGCGTGCGGATGCGGGGCGAGTCGATGGTGGACATTTCGTTTGCCAGCCCCGCTCTGTCACCGCATGTCGTCGACTGGCGTGTCTTGGAGGAGGTGGAGACTCATTCCGATCATCGGTATATCCGGTTTGACGTCTCCGCCCAGACCTCGAGCGCGCCGATCCTGCCGACCTTGTAAGGTTCGCGGTGGGCGCTGAAGCAGCTGGACCGGGAGCTCCTCCTGGAAGCCTCGATCGTGCAGGCCTGCCGACATCAACGACGAAGCGGAGTGGTTCCGGGAGGCCATGTCCGAGATTCGTGACGTGGCAATGCCCCGGGTCCAGCCTGGACGCGCCCGGCGTCAGGTGTACTGGTGGGTGCCAGTGTTAACGGCTTTGCGCAAGGCGTGCGTGGCCGCGCGACGCCGGTACACCAGGCACCGCAGGCGCCGTATCCGCCCTCCGGATACGGAAGCCGTGGAGGCGGAGCTGTACGAAGGGTACAGAGCGGCGAAAACGGATTGGCCCGCGAGGAGCGGCTGGGGACTCTGGATAGGGGGGACCCGTGGGACGCCCCTACCAAACGGTGCGGGGTAAGCTCCGCCCATGGGCTCCCCCGCTGACACAGAGTCTCCGGCCCCAGCTCACGGAGGACGTGGTGAGCGCTCCGTTCCCCTCGCAAGGGGGACATGCTCCTCCGCCCATGGTTCCGCCTCCTGTGGTGTCAGATGCTGCGCACCACACCGACGACGACGACAATGCTCCAGAGGTGACCGAGGTAGAGCTGAGAGTGGCGGTACGAAGGCCCAGTGCCAAGAATACCGCCCCAGGACCCGACGGCTTACCTGGAATAAATAGCCTGGGTCCTGGCCTTGGGGGCTCTCGGACCTCGACTGAGAGGGCTATTAAGCGTATGTTTGGGGAGGGGCCAGTTCCCACTTCGTTGGAAGACGGGGAAGCTGGTCCTCATAAAGAAGCCGGGGCGCCCCGCGGACTCTCCGTCCGCTTACCGGCCCATTGTGCTGCTCGACGAGGTGGGCCAGCTCTTTGAAAGAGTGATTGCAAACCGCCTCGTCGGGCAGCTGATACGGGTGGGGCCGGATTTGGCGGAGAGCCAGTTTAGTTTCCGCAGGCGGCGCTCCACGGTGGACGACATCATGCGCGTAAGAGCCCTCACGACAGGGGATGCTGTGGCCCGGGGCGGGGTCGTCTTGGCGGTGTCTCTTGACATCGCCAATGCCTTCAACACCCTGCCCTGGAGTTGCATCAGGGAGGCATTCCGGTATCACCGGATGCCGACCTACCTCTGTCGGGTGGTCGAGGCCTATTTGACGGACAGGGCCGTCATCTACCCCGGTCACCGAGGAGAGGGATCCACAGGGATCGGTCTTGGGGCCGCTTCTGTTGGACATCGGGTACGACTGGGTGCTGCGCGCCGACCTCCCTAGCAGCGTCAGCGTAGTTTCCGCGCGCGCCTCAAAGAGATGCTCGTGGCTAGATCACAGCGGCGTCGGAGAAGCACAGATGACTCCGTCGCTGAGGAAGAGGCGAAGAGATATTGACTTGACCCGCCGCGGTCACAGCGTAAACATCGCGCGCCGCGGGGTCGGGGCGCACCCTCTTCGCCCACCTTCGCTGCAGTGACACATAGCACACCGCCGCGCTCGCCCACACCCGGACCTTCAACGAGGGTAAGTGCTCCTACCTTACCCCCCGCCCCGGCACCTCAGGCACAACCCGCTGCCGCCCCCGGCGATGCTAAAAAGCAAAAGCCGGGGAAAAAATTACGCTACCCTCCGCTGGTAGTCGAGAAGCTGCCGAACTGGGCGACCCACTTCCGGGCCCTCAGAGCCAAGCTGGGCCGGCCGCCGAACGCTCGTCCTTACGGGACGGGAGTGCGCTTCACCCACAACACCGAAGACGAGTACCGGCTGGCCCAGAGGTACTTGACGGGCCTGGAGAAAGAGGAGGGCGTGGCCTGGTTCGCCTACTTGCTACCGGCGGACAAAAGCCTGAAGGTGGCCATTCGGGGGCTACCTGCAGACACAGCCCCTGAGGAGATTGAGGAGGAGCTCCGGACGCTGGGACACCAACCACTTTAATGGAAACAAGCAAGCGGGGACCGCCGCCATCACCACGCGCCAGCCAAAAGCGGCCACTGAGAGGCCGCAAATGGTAAGAAACCTATACATGTACGCGTTCTATAAACCGCCCGCGGCTCGGCTAGACTTGCTTGAGCTGCGGGCGCTACTGACAACGACGAACGGAAATGCGTCCATCCTCGCTGGCGACTTTAATTGTAAACATCCGGCGCGGTAACTCCACGTGCACGAACCCCGAGGGGAGCCGGCTATTCGCGGACACGGAAGCCTTCGGCTTTACGGTGTCCGGCCGGAGACGCTGACCCACTACCCTGACGCCATACGGTATATGCCAGATGTGCTGGACATCGTAGTCCACCGAGGGCTACTCGGCCCATTATGACTTCCACTGACGTTGGACCAGACGGCGGAGGACATAACTGCTTGCGTGCGGAGCGCCCTAGAATCGGCGACGAGCACTCAGCCGCAGGGAAGAGTGCTACTGCCGCCCCTGCCGGCGCACTTACGCTCAATGATCGCCGTAAAGAGGCGCCTACGCAAGCAGTGGCAGTAAGTGGAAAAATCCGCAGGAAACTGCAAAATATTTACTTCCCGCTTAAACTTTCTGGTTTTCGCACCAGAAGATCACAAATTCCGCCAGTTCTAGCGGAAAAAGCGCTAAAACGACAACAAGCAATCACACACACGGAAGTGCGCATTCCACGCACTTCCATCAGAAACCACAGGCCAAGTAGCCATTACAACGAGGGGCCCGTGGATACGGGCCATCGTATGGCTTCCGCGGCCAGGGGACAAAGCCCAGGCACCGCTCACCACGCCCCCTGACGGGGGCGTCGTGACCTCTACGGTTGTTTAGTCGTAAGAAATTTCATCAGAAATACATCAAGTGAGCCGTAATCCACAACGCGGGGTCAGTGCCAATTGGTAGTTGATGAATATGTGAACTCTCAACTAGAACGTGAACTCAACTAGTGCTTGACCGCGATCCCGTCTGATCGTAAGCAGTGATGCAATCGTTGATGGTAAAGCGCACTAGTTTATCATGACCCTATACACTCTAGCTTTGAAGACACTTAATCAGACGAGAAAACCGCTGCACTTCCTCTAATATAGTACAAGATTTGTTAAAGTTTGTGTTAAGTAACAAAGTTGCGAGTGTACAATTGTGTAAAAAACACTAGGTTATAATATAAATAACTTGTTAATAAACTCTATTAGCTACAACGAACACAAAACGAGTTGCAAAATGCAGTTCTTTCGAGATTTCTCGTATAGGGTGCTGCAGACAAAAGAAAACAAGCGTAAAAACATCGTTATTTTACGAAAGAAATAAGTGCGAACTAGGTATAAAAGCCCGTCGGCACAATAAGACTGGTGACGGGTTTATAAGCTTATGGCTCACCATTGGGTACCTACCTCTGTCTACACCCGGCGGGGAGGGTCACACATCCCCGAACCCGTCAACTCAGGGAGTTAGGTTGTTAAACCACGCCCCTTCTATGAGACCTAAGGGCCGGAGACCTAGGCCGGCTACTTGTGCAAACTGCGGTGACCCGCACCCCACGTGCAACGTGAAGTGCCCCGTGTTCCAGACAGAAGACCAGAACAAGCGATTGGCAATCGCCGCTATCAGTGTATCGTCTCATTCTCCTCTAAAGACAAACACGAAGCCGTTGGCAAGGGAGGTAAGAGGAAGAAGGGGGGCTTCTACCCAGGCCAATAAGGTCAAAAACCAGTCCCGCCTGCAGAAAACTGGATTGGCTGACGAGGGAGGAGCGGACTCTGTGCTGCAGACACAAAGTTGTCAGCATACCAAGATTCTTGAGACAGAAAAATAGTGGTGCTGAGTGGGCAATGAGGGCCCACGCAGCGCCACACATGACAAGGATCAAGGTCCTATGAGCATACCGAGAGAGAAGTTAGCACGCCACTATACTATTGCAGAATATGTTGTGACAAGATATAACTTTTTTAATGTAATACCATATTCTGACAAATAAATGATTATGATTATTAAGAAAAATCCTTTAGGAATATTGAATAACTCTTACTCTAATTTTGGGCTTATCGTATTCCAATAGAACCGGGAGAGATAAGAAAGAACATTGAAACCATCTAAACTAAAGCGGTGGGACGTGACAATATTACTCGTGGTATGATTACTATTCTGGACCATCTCCTTCCAACGATTACCCACATCATATTTTTTCCTTGTACTTTCGGAGTATTTCCTGCCATGTGGCGCAAAGTTAATGTTCGTCCACTACCTAAGATTTCCGATCCCTGTCACTTTACAGATTTTCGTCTATTTTTATCCTTCTTTACCTATCCAGTGTCCACAAACAATTCTAACCCAAGATAAGATAAATTCTTGTTACTAACAATCTTGCCTTGAATATTTGTCTGAAATAAACGATATTTCTTTTTTGATTCATTCTTTGACAGCGGACTCCATTAGCATAACAATCCATACATTCGTCGCGTAGCGTGGTTACGCAGCGAGTACAGGCACCTAATACTACACAGACGCCTTAAATCACACGCGTAAACGCAGTGCGGGCTGCAGTACGCGTAACCGACTATCTCTGGAAGCGAGACGGGCGGGGTAACACACCTATATTCAGTAGGAGCGTTGAGTCGTTACCTCCGTCGCTGGTCGCCCCCGCCGGGCCTCCCTCAGTTTACTAGGGGGTCTCACTTGGCGGGGACAGACCGCCGAGGTGTCGTAAAGAAAGCAGACTGTGAGTGAGTTCTGAGACACGCCTACAGAAAAACAACATGCAGTCACACACGTTGTCGGACTGTCGGTCTGTGCCGGTGGTGCGTCAACTATTAATTAATATAAATAAATAAGCACATTTTACAATGGCCTAACCGCCCTTCCCCTTTAGACGTAGACTTCACTACTAGCGTGTTGTTTATGCCAAATAAGGAACAATTCCTACAAATAAGGTGTCCGCAGGAACCAGATTGTGCAAAACAGTCCTAAACACTTACTAAAATAACCTCACAGATGACAAGGATCAACGCGCTTTCTCAACATATCAAGATACAGAATATGTTGATGCAGAATATGTTGTGACAAGATATTACTTTTCTGATGAATTACCATATTCTGACAAATGGTTATGATTATTAAGAAAAATTCTTTAGGAATATTGAATAGCTCTTACTCTAATTTTGGGTCTATCGCATTCCAATACAAATTCTTTCATTCCTTTCAATAGAAACGGGAGAGATAAGAAAGGACATTGAAACCATTTAATCTAAAGCTGTGGGACGTGACAATATCACTCGTAGTATGATTACTCGCGCCATCACTGCCGCACCGCTACGTCATCGGACAACATGCCGCCGAGGAGTCAAGTGAATTACTGAATTGAGAGTTTTTGTTTTTATATATGGCATCTCGTAGTTGACCTATAGAGGTCGTTACTACTTAACCGGACTAGCCTGTTAATGCCTTAAGAAAAACTTAAAGCCTCCAGCTAAGGCACTTAAAACTACTTAAATACTAAGCGACTACGCTAAGGGCACCCTCTGCGGGGTACGGGCCTCGGCTCAGGGCGTCGCTGGAGAGGGCTGCAAGGGACAGCTGGATTTTTTTTTTTTTTAATTGTTATAAACTAGTGCTTGACCGCGATCCCGCCTGATGGTAAGCAGTGATGCAATCGTTGATGGTGAAGCGCATTAGTTTATTATGAGCCTATTCACTCTAAGTAGAGTGAATAGGACGGAAGACGGCAGTTGAGCGAAACTGCTCAGACCCGTCCTCCGTACGGCTTCACCAGACATCATGCCGGAACACGACGGATCGCTTGGCGGCATGGCTTTGTCTGGTGGGTGGTAACATCTAAGCCGGCAGCCGAAGATGTGGCCTACCACCGTCTAAACGAAATTATACCGCCTAAGGTAGAATTATATTATTATATTCTCATTAGATTTTCAGGGGGGCGTCCCGTTCGCGGACCTCGGCGGCGAGGTCAGAATGTCGGTCGTTTTTTGAATAGTGTGCTGGTGGCCCTATTGGCCTCTTGGAGCAGGGTAATGGGGTCGTCAGGTGCGATGAGAGCATGCCTAGGACGGCGAACTTTGCTAATTTTGGAGAGGGTATAGTTGGCTGCCGCAACAACTAGAGGGTTGCGATGCTTAGCAGCCGTATCGAAGAAAAGCTTTGAAAGGCGTTTAATGAACTGCTGGATGGTGGGGATTTTGAGATCAAGATGAAGGATCTCATTTCGGACAAACCAGGGGGCATTGGTGGCTTTACGAAGAAAGCGGTTTTGAATTACTTGCAACCTATGGATATGACGGGGCTTGGCGTGCGCGAAGATTACACAGGCGTACGTCATGATAGGCGGATGCAAGCTGTGTACAGGCGCAATTTGCACCTGAGGGACATTTTGCTCCGCGAATTGAGGACAGAATGGAGGGACCCCCTGAATTGCGAGCCACAGCTCCGAATATTTATATGAAGCGCGTTCGCCCTATTGACACTCGGCTCCCGGAAAGTATGTTGTAAAGTTGGAAGTACGTTGGCTAACAAACGCTCAATACATGCAGTTTAAATACGATAACAACAAATAATATTTACTGTGATCGTTTATCGAAAATGGATTGCGGAGATTTAATTTAAGTTTGTTGTTGTTGTTTAAGTTTTGTAGTTAGTGCTGAATAAAATTACCCATTCCGGGAATAAAATGTAAACAGAACTTGTATTTGATATTATCGTCTGCAAATTTGTGACACACTGGTTTAATTTTTTGTGATTCCAAATGAATATGGAAACAAGGCTTTACTGGGATGAGAACGGGCATTCCGTGAAGTATGACAACTATAATTCCAACGACGGTTTCGGCCGCATTGGTGGCGAGCAGCTCAACATTGCGGACGAGGCCGAATACCCGCCAGGCGCCTACTTAAAACAGGGGAAGCAAAATGTACAATTTGTCATTGTTTTATCTTCCGGCGATACTGAGGACTGGAAGGGTTCCACGCTCTTAGCGCCACCCGTCTAAAACCCTTCTGACGCCCCTTTTTAGGGTTCCGTAGTCAACTAGGAACCCTTATAGTTTCGCCATGTCTGTCTGTCTGTCTGTCTGTCCGCGGATAATCTCAGAGACCGTTAGCACTAGAAAACTGAAATTTGGTACCAATATGTATATCAATCACGCCGACAAAGTGCAAAAATAAAAAGTGGAAAAAAAATGTTTTATTAGGGTACCTCCCCTACACGTAAAATGGGGAGTGATTTTTATTTTCATTTCAACCCTAACATGTGATATATTGTTAGATAGGTATTTAAAAATGAATAGGGGTTTACTAAAATAGGTATTTAAAAATGAATAGGGGTTTACTAAAATCATTTCTTAATAATCTTAATATTTTCGGAAATAATCGCTCCAAAAGGAAAAAAAATTGTAAAATCCTCTGACTTTTGAACCATAAGATTAAAAAATATGAAAAAAATCTCAAAAGTAGAACTTTATATAAACTTTCTAGAAAAATTATTTCGAACTTGATGGGTTTAACAGTTTTTGAAAAATAGTACAAAATAATTTATAAACTTAATTTAACCATATATGCAAGCATTTTTCCTGTCTTAGTTTACATATTTTATTTATTTGAAGGTATCTCCTTTTAAATAAAAAAATCGCAATTAAAATTACAATTAAATAAAGGTAAATTTCGTTGTCATTTCGTAAGTTACGGTGGCTCAATGGTAATTGTGGCGATCATGAATCTAGAGGGCCCGGGTTCAAAACTCGGCCTGGGGTTTAACTTTCCGCTTTTTTTCATGTTTCTTCTTTTGTTACAAAAACTATTATTGGGACTGAATTATTATTTTTTTTTCTCTCTTTAATTCAGTGGGGACACTTATTGTGACAGACGGGAAACTACGGAACCCTACACTGAGCGTGGCCCGACACGCTCTTGGCCGGTTTTTTTAGATTATCATAACAATGATTCCTTACCTACCTGTTGTTGATTATTATCGTTAAGTCAGCGTATGTTTTCTTACTAATTATAATTTGGGATAATCAGGCTTTTTTCTTTCCTTTATTATAATCCTGATTGTCCTGACTGTTTCATTGGTCTGGCTGTTGCAAGCACTACTACTGAGCATGAGGTCCTGGATTAGGTTTCCGGGTCGGGGAAAGGTTTTGTGGGTTTTTCCATCTGAACATTCTGGGTCGGGGAAAGGTTTTGTAGGTTTTTCCATCTGAACTTTCCCAATAGCAGTGCCTGAATTTGTAGCCGGTTGTTGGCAATGGAAGATGAGGAAAGATGGAATGAAAGGATTAGCCATGACCTGGATTACGACAGAGAAGGCTTTTTATCTTGATGTTCACACGGGTTCTTTGAACTTATACGGGTGAAACCGCGTGGCCGTTGAAAAAGTATATAGGTAGGTAAAACAAAAGAGCGTTATTACTGGTAAATTCAGAGTGGTAACCTACCTATTGAAACACAAATGAATAACAAATATATAATTGAACATAGTAGGTACGTAGACCAGTGTATCAAACAAACTCAGTGCCTGGCACTTTGGTATGATTTAGATACCTAAGTCGACACGCTTAAATTTTTTCCTCTAAAACTTTTGACTTAAAGAAAATTATTTTTACTGAAGTCTTTTTAGATGTCACTAACTTGTTGATAATATAATGTGATTAAACTGATTAATTAATTATTCGGTTGTGTAATATATAAGTACAATACCTAGCTTCATTTTACTGACTGACTGTCCTAACTAGCTTCGTCTTGCTGACTGACTGACCGTTTGACAATTCGGAAGTGCCTGTAATTGGTTTACTTGAAATAAAAAAAAAATGTATGGAACAAAATGTCATTGATAACCGACAAAAAATGTCAGAAAATGTTTAAAATCATGTACTGAATCGATGAACAGGTTGCACCTCGATGTAATAAATTGATACGAAAGAAAATGACACAAATAAAAAGCCATTAGTGATATATGGTCTGCTCTCAAAACGGTGAAGGAAAACATCGTGAGGAAACCGGCATGTCCTAGAACCAAAACTTCGAAGACATGTGACATTTAGCAACCCGCACTGGGCCCGCGTGGTGGATTACAGCCCACTCCCCCTCTCTCTGAGAGGAGGCCTGTGTCCCAGCTGTGGGAACATTATAGGCTGATTATGTATGCATGTAGTGATATATGGTTTCAATTAATGAAAAATTGTAGATAGTATGACAGTTGTGTCTAAGAGTAGTTACCTACCTTTTTTTTAGTTAATTAAATGTTAAACATAGCAAATAATACAACACAAGTCTTACCAAGGGATACCGTGATTCCCAGTTACTGGGTTGTAACGATCAGATCAGATAGGCAATCGCTGCATGTAAAATACTAGTATTCAGCTACATCCAGTTAGACTGGAAGTTATATAATATAAATAGTATTTTCACCACATTCACCCCCGCGCCAAAGGTCGTAGTTTTGAAGGCGGGCTGGAGCTCTCTTCTCTCTTGTTAAGCGTCGATTTGTTATATTTATTTATATTTATCACAGTATTTCAAATATTAATGTTAATAATATTTTATTTATTTATTTATTGCTGAGAGTTCTCAGCTGTTGTTAATTCTTGGGCGAGAGGTCTCTCTTCCATGCCCCCTGTATATAAACTCACACAGAGATAAGGCCTGTGTTCCAGTAGTGAGAACGTTAATAGCTGCTTATAAACCCAACCGAGTGCAAAAAATAGAACCTAATAAAGATGGAAATGTTAATCATTTTGAGAGAAAAAAAGGTGAGAGCAATCCTTTTGTTAACACCTTTGGGTTAATTAAAAATCCTTTTTATAACGGAAAATTTTAAATTCTAAAAAGAAACTGCGACGCGACACGCACTGGTGTTTATTTCGTATACACATTCCTTCCACAAACTTAACTCCTAATTAACTGCTTATGATCTTTCATTTGTCAGCTAAATGGCGGAACCAGTGGGTCGTGTAGGGAGCACATCGGTCGCAGCCGCTCAGTTTCTGGTCGAACTAGTCCTCACACGGTGCATTACACTCGGCCACCGCATTCGAGAGCTATTTGCTGCCCGGGATCAGATTAATGTTGCCACTTTTCTACTTGTCGTAACCACCAAACTTTGCCCGACCGCCTTTGCCCACTCTATTGTATGCCAAAGCGAATTATTTCTGGTGAGTGGCTTAGTACGTATCTCGCGGTTTGGGGAAATAATCTGGCTCTGTACTTGTGAAATAATAAAACCATGTTTTGACTACATCAAATATTTTTTCTACTTTGTGTACGCTTGTAAAAACAAATGATTAGGCAGAAGTGTAGCTGTAGTACCCCAGCGATTGACTACTGCGCTGCATGTCCCGCGTTCGATTCCCGCACGGAACAAATATTTGTATGGCCTACAGGTAGTTGTTCGGGGTCTGGCTGTTCGTGTATGTGAGTTTAAATATTTGTAAACGCACCCACGACACAGAAGAAATTCCTAGTGTGGGGCATTGTATTTAAAAAAAAAAAAAAAGAATTTAAAAAAGAAAGAATTCGAAATAATCGTTGAGGAGTTCCCTTGACTGTCTCTCGGCTCCATCATCAGATCTACTCCAAACCTTTATTAAATTGTACTTTAAAATACCTTATGAAAAACGTACAAACACACTTGTCGCCCCTACGATTTTTGAAATGTTTCCTCGATTTCTCTGGTCTGCCACCATCAAACCCTGATTTCCTTATCACGGGACCAATTTTAATCATTAAACTGTGGGGCAATGTTAAAAAAAAATATTTATTAGGGAGCCAGCCTAGAATCCGGGCTGTTAGTGAAATGTTCATGATGGACCTCATGCTTAGCAGTAGCACTTGCGACCACTAGACCAATAAGGCATTTTAATATATTTTTATATATTTGTTCATTTAAAGAAAAAATAATATACGTTTTTTTATTACTAGCTCCTGCCCGCGAATTCTTAGTGGAAAATGCTTGTTCGCCCAACCTGAGGTGGGTTGGACGAACAAGCATTTTCCGCTGTCGCATCACATCGCCTGCCTACGCTATAATTTCGTATTCGCTTGGCGTTCTTTCTTACCTTTGTTCTTTTTGCTCGGATGCTAAAAGTCCTTGCATAATGCTAGAGTCATGCAAAGCCATCCTTGAGATTAGGCTATCTAATTGAAACAAATATTTCAAATATGACTGGCAGTTCCAGAGGTTTGTACGTTCAAAGAAACACAACCTTCTCTTTTATTATTCGTATAATTAGTATATAAAAACCGGCCAAGAGCGTGTCGGGCCACGCTCAGTGTAGGGTTCCGTAGTTCCCGTCTGTCACAATAAGTATCCCCATTAAAAAAAAAAAAAAATGAATTGAGTCCCAATAATAGTTTTTGTAACAAAAGAAAAAACATGAAAAAAAGCGGAAAATTAAACCCCCTCTGGCCCGAGTTTTGAACACGGTGTTCTCTAAAC
>VKGM01008221.1:0-11025 GCA_007844875.1 Busseola fusca | reverse complement strand
GGTCTTGAGTTTAGAGAACACCGGGTTCAAAACTCGGGCCAGAGGGGGTTTAATTTTCCGCTTTTTTTTCATGTTTTTTCTTTTGTTACAAAAACTATTATTGGGACTCAATTCATTTTTTTTTTTTTTAATGGGGATACTTATTGTGACAGACGGGAAACTACGGAACCCTACACTGAGCGTGGCCCGACACGCTCTTGGCCGGTTTTTTTAATTGTTATAAACTAGTGCTTGACCGCGATCAACTAAAAAGTGGCAAAAAACGAATACAAAAACCAAAGACACCGACTTCCGAAATTAGTTATTTTTCACTGTGTAGTGTTTTTTTTGGAAGTCGGTTGTTTTTTTTGTAAATAAGTTTTGTTATGGAACGGATGGCCGTATTCCTAACCCGGTCTGTTAGTTTGATACCCAAAATATTCCATTCCATAGCCTTCTAGTGAACCTCTGCTTATTTGTTAAAGACCGTAAGGTTTGACTATGGTGGAAAATATAGTCATAAAAAATTCACGATATAGCGAAAAATATATCTACCGTTAAAACATTAACCATATCGATAAATTATTAACATAATCTGTAATGTTATCACCTTATCACTGTTATCAGTTCAGTATGTTACAGTAACTGTCTACGTCGAACTCTTCGAGGCGCTATCGCCTGTCAATAGGCCATAAATAGCCCAGCCGCGGGTCTAGCCTTGAGGTAGGTTTAAAAACTGGATTCTCGTAAGTAATCATCAAACAGAAACGGACATAGCTCTATTGTCGTGAATCAGCACCGTGAAAATCGAAAACCAGCCCGCTTGCTACCCAAATTCCGACTTTAATACCTCCGGTCAAGGTTGCGTTTTGAATGACCAACTGTCGTTGGTTACGACCTGTGTATAATAAAGTCGTGTTTACGCCACTGACATACTTCCGTGTGTGTACCGTTAGGCGGCCCTGTTTCGCTTACACCCGTTTCTTTCACTCTCGTTTATAGCGTATGTTTTGTCTCTTTCTGTGCGCGACAAATTTTCGATGCGGGCGCCTCGTGTAGGTTGGCCTAAAAATTAATTTCGTGATACGATTTTTTTTAAGAATCCGCCTGTCGTGGTGGGGGCAGCCGTTTGTCGGTCAGTGTGTCGCGTGCTTTATGTTAACTTACCATATCTAAGCTTTAGTGTTTGGAATTTGGCCCGACTTTGGATTGAGGATTAGCATTAAGGCTTGTGGACCATAACTTTGGCTTAGTGTTAAAAGATAATATATGAAGAGCAATAGAAATTGGATGACTATTAATAGCATGCTTCGACCTGGATTCATACCAATTCTCATGACATGCCTACATATCATAAATAGTTATTAAACAATTCAAAAGAGTCAATTTAAAAAAAAAAAGCTTGTGAGGATGAGATACTTGTATCATCACAAAGAGTTTAGGTTCACATTTCATCATTTCTAGGATACCTGAATATACCATTAAAAAATTCCAGGGTATCTAGACATTTCATTTTAGCCAAGTTAGATAGTAACTAGACTAACAGACGATATATTGAAGCAGTTACCGGTGATAATGAGACAGACAAACATACAGATACTGATGATTCATTGGAGCTTATGGCTAAGTAGAGGGGTTTGTGGCTAAGTTATAAAGAGCCGCACGGGTCGATCGATCAGGTTAAGCTACGCTTGCCGCGGTTAGTACGTGGATGGGTTACCGACCACAACATAGTTGGGAAGAGGCTAGGCAGACTTTTGATTTTTTATGATTTAGCATAGAAAAACAGACGTGACAATTTGACAAAGTATATTTATTTAATTGATAAACTTACACTGTCTTGTAAGAGGCATGAAGTCCGCCTTTGTACATTTAAGTTAGAGGTTCTAATACTACCGAAAAAGTTAACATACTTCGAGTTATTTACGGAAAGCTTTCACATGATATTGATATTGTCAAACTTTATTCACGAGAAACCTTTCTTGTAGTGCTTCAGAAATGTTTGTGCAGAATCAAACCGATGGCTTTCATGAGGTAACTCGCATAAAAACTATCTCTTATAAGTAGAATGCGAGAAACTAGCAACAGCATCAGTAAAATAATAGGGGAGGATGTTACCTGTCTGATTTAAAAAAAAATAGTGAGGTCGTTGATAAATTAATATGCCATAACTCATAATGAATCACCAATACCGTGACACTTTACTAACAACACTTGTAAGGCTATTAAATACTAACATTTGGCTCTTAGATATCTGAATTAAAGGTTTATTACTGTTAAACTCTGCTCCATTACTAACCCGCCCTAATAAATAACACAACTTCTGAACTTAATAAGCATTTGATACACTCTACTTTCCTTGAAAATGAATTACCCTACTTAAAGGCAGCAGAAAACGTTAGAAAATCCAAAATTTCATACTTTCTTCGCTCCCCGCTGTCAATCATGTTCCAATATTTTATAAAAGATCGTTTTGATTTACAAAAGCAGACGTGTTTCTACTTTCACTCGGTCGGTCCATCGGAGCGGATAATCTATGGAACTGTGACAATTTCTATGGGATTGGAACAAGAGATGTTAAATTGTTGTATTTTTGTTCGTGTCAGAGTTGTCGCTGAGATCGGAGACGCGTCGGTGATTGGTGACGAATATTCTGTGCTCTTTTAGGTAAATGGAGCTTTTATAAAGTTGGTGTGAATGATGAAAATGATGCTATAAATTGATAAAAAATAGCTGGTAATGATGAAAAGACATAAAATATTGTTTAAAAAAAGGAGGAAACCTTTTGTAGCGAGCGATCGCGCATCGTAAAACGATGGCAAGGATAAAGAGTATAAATTACCCAAACCATCCCTTCCGAAGATTAAATACTTTGGTGAATGTTAAAATAATGAAAACGTTGACAATTTTATAAATATTAATGCACCGTAGCGCATGCACAGTACATACTTGCTGTTAATTAACTCGTTAATAAAATAACGTCAATCTACGCCTGCGGCCGAGCTCCGTCCGACACATCGAAACATCCTCGCTTGCGTGCACACAATTAACTTAAATGGTTACTACTATATATAAAAAATCTAACATTTAATATGGTAATATCGTATAGGTATCTAATGTTACACACCTTAATATTAACCCAGGTTTTCGAGCGTGGCATCTTCTGTCAAATTGTCTTTAAGTTACATCATTATTACGTTATTTTTTTCTAAAATTCGTTATTGGCTCTGATCAATCAATCAAGAAGCTTTAATGTGTAATTTTTAACAGCAGTACTCTCTAGATGTTTGACTACATGTGAAAAGTAAATAGGATTATTTTCAACTTTAATAGTGATTTTATCTGCGCAAGTTTTGTTTTATCCTTCACTTTCACTGTCTAGTAATCCGAATGGGAAATCCTGATGAGTTAACATCATGGATTCTTTTTACTTCAGGCCGTTTTCATTACTATTGATTGATGTCTTTATTGCACACAGCTTAAAGAAAATACTAACAAACGACCATTCTTTGATTTGTTTGACATAATGTGAATGTTCTGAAGGATATCGAAGCCTTAAATGGTATCAAGGGTTGTTTCAACCTTTGGGTCCTTTTGTTTCGAGAGTGCGCCTGTAGAATATTACAGCAGGTACTAAATATTACGAAAAATAAAAATCTTAAATACTATTGTTGTCTATTAAAGTCACGTTCAGTATGCAATCGGGTGTCTTGGTAATTCATTTTTTCTGCAGCGGGTTGCGACAGCGATCGCCACGGCCGGCGCGCGCGCAATCAGCCTTTTATCCACACTACAGTATTTTGCGAAAAACTCAATCAAGGCCGCGTACTTGGCAGCCGAGACAAATCTATATTTTAATAGTATTTTTTCCGTGGAGCTATTGCAACTCATTGCGTGCAGACATTGGTCAACGTCTCAATAGTGCGTGTTGTCATGGGTTTGATTTTTTATCAGTACCGAACTACCGTTTATTCGTTAAGATATAAAGCTGTTAAGAAATGCTCGAAATAAGCTAAATGGTAAAATAATTTGTTCGGTATTTATTTTGTGCTGTGGTTTTTTACTACAAGTCCGCTAATGTCCAAATTTTTCACAAAGGTGAATGAACCGCACCTGTGACATTGAAATGCTCCAGTCATTCGTAGCGATGTAGCAACATTCTACTAGGGAAAACTTTTTATTGATGTCTTATGCTAAATATTGAACTGTAAACAAGTTTTTGCTTAGAATTCTCCACCTCAGAAAATGGCAGAGGACGAGGAGTTGTATTGTAACATGGAGTCTCTTAAAATCCTGAAGACCACTGTCAAAAGGTTTTTTTTTAATTAGTGCTATTATAAACTAGTGCTTGACCGCGATCCCGCCCGATGGTTAATTGATTAGAGAAAATAAGGAAGAAAAATCCTCCAAAAAACCTATTGGTAGAGTAAGACCACATTCTTAGCGAAGGGACTCTTCCTTCATCTTCTTTCATTATTTCAACTATCTGTAGGTATATGCAAGATTTGTGTTTATTAGATACAGTTGACACCACTTCGATCCGGACGAAGCGTTTCGCCTCGTCTTTTATAGCGGTATAAAAGACGAGGATGTACGCGGGTACATCGAAGGATTGGAACAATTTGCCGGCCCTCCGCAGGTAAATTGTCTTCCCGTCTGATTACAATTAAAGTGCCCTCAAGGCTAGAGTGAATAAGCTTATAATAAACTAGCGCGCTTTACCTTCAACGATTGCATCACTGCTTACCATCAGGCGGGATCGCGGTCAAGCACTAGTTTATAACATTAAAAAAAAATACAGTAGGAAATAATAGTCTGTGAAAAAAGCTTTAGGTAAGGTACCATCCAATACCCATCATACTTTTCAGGGCAATCTTTACTCTTCAGCTGAACACTGAAATTGCTAAAAAGATGTTCAGTTTTTATCCGTTTATAACCAAACGCCACGCAGTCTATACATCTGTTTGTTTCAGTGCATAATTACCGGTAACCTAATCGCTAACAATGTTAATGAGTAACTCGTTTGATTTCGTTAGCGGCACCGTGTCGCCGCGAACACGGTCAGGTATCGGGGCTCCGGTAACTGTGCCGGATCGGTGTCGGGCTATCTGCGCCCACTATCAGCGTTGCACTTTGTGTTGCAACTGTTTATATGCATGTTGTTGTCTTTGGCTACAGATTTTTTCACCTCTTCTTTTATACCGCGTACATCGAAGGACTGGAACAATTTGCTTGCATCGGTTTTCCCGTTTAATTACAATTTAAGTGTCTTCAAGGCTACAGTGAGCGCACTAGTTTATTATGAGCCTATCATAATAAACTAGTGCGCTTTACCATCGACGATTGCATCACTGCTTACCATCAGGCGGGATCGCGTTCAAGCACTAGTATATAGCTTAAAAAAAGACATGGGGAATTCCATATTTTACGTTAAAACTTTATTTTTTTTTAAATCGGTTGTAATTCTTTGGTGTTTATGTTATCCACAAAATGGAGCGTATTATAATATAAAATAACATTTTTACGGTAAAATTTAATAAAAATAAAATTTGAAACACTCAGGAAAATTTGTCGGAAAAAAGTAGTTGAACTGAATATAGTAACTATCGTCTAGTTAATCTGCTAAATATTTGAAAAGTATAAGCTCTATATTATATGATATTTCAACAGAATAACACGATGTCAAATTGAGTCCTAGAACGAGCTCACCTGCCTGTGTCCACATTAATACCGTATGCCCCACTGAGCCTAAAAAGCCTTTTGTTTTTATAAAAAAACAGAACAAAATTGTCTAGAAATAAAACAGAAGCGACTGTGGGCCGCAGCACTGTTAGCTATTGAAGCGTATCGTTCGCGATTACCGCCTGCATCTCTGATTGCGTACTAGTTCATACTAATGCTCGGTTGTCCTAATTATGATTATGTATCCTTTTTTTTGAAAAACGTTATAAATGTACCATGTGCTTTTATGTAAAATACAGGTTTTTTTTTTAAATAGTAGTCCTGATTGTAAATCCATTACGAGAATATTTACTTGAATATGTATAACTGTGTACTAATGATCGAATTTCTTTTGTCGCAGATAGCGCAGCAGGGTGGCGGCATCCAAGTATGGCGGCGGAGGACTGTCACTGGGCTCCGGCGTCGCGGTGAGGCGCGGCATGAAGTGCGCAGGAGTCGCGGGCGCCAGCGGCGACGAGTTGCTTCTCGGCAGCTGCTGGCTCGACCCCAAGCTCGACAACTCCTCCCCTCCGCCCACCTGTCACGAGCTCCTCGACTCTCTCCTCGCCCCTACCCCCCTCGCAGAACTCAAGCCTCTTCCCCCCTTCACCGGTTACACCGGACACCTATCTATCAACGGCATCTCTGGACACCACTACCATGCTATTGCGCAACGCCTTCCAGAAGAGAATAATAACTATCCGACGCAGAGCGGCTACGGTACCGATCATGATGTCGTGTCCTCATCGACGTGCGCGGCTGACGCGGAACCTCCCGACTTAGAAGACGTCAAACCGTTCCTCGACGGGCCCGATACCAAGCCCTTCGCGGACACCTCCGCCGCAGACTCCTGTGCCGCGTCCTGCTCGCCACCCGCCAAAATGTTCGAAGACGGGCACAAACAGGACATGTACGACATCAGCTCGATAGAGGACATCGCGGCCATCATCGGCTCAGCAATCGCCGACACGACTGTCCCGTCGCAACCTGAAGACCCTGAGAGGAATGACTCTAGAGACAGTTGGATGGACATTGACGCCTGGATCACGGGCGCCTGCACACAACCTGGTGACAAAATTGTACAACAAGATCTTGCAGAGTTCGGTCTGCCGAATTCACCACCTTCGGGACAAAATCACCACTCCAGTCTTGACTACCCCTGCAAAAACCAGGAGTTTTCTAAAAGTACTGAGTTTCTTCAGAAAAACTTAGGACAAGCGGGGTCGACACTACAGTCCTTGTTGACGCATGGTTATATGCCACTGTTACAAAATCGGCTACAGAACGGACCGCCGGTCAAGCAGGAGGCTCCGAGCTCAACAAGTTATGGAATGGATGTGATATCAACGTCTTCTCCTCCCGGGAACGCTGTCTCCACGACTGATGGTGTTGGTGGATTATTAAACGGCCGCTACGCACCGCATTATGCACTGAGTCTCAAACCTGACGGACTTTGTAGTCCAGACAGACTTCTTGGCTACCCGCATGCTCACACCACGACTTCCACACCAGCGAGTAAGAGTAAAAGGAGTCGAGCTAAAGCGAAACAAGCGAACAGCGGGAACATGCACGGCAGCTCACTCTCATTCCCGTCGGCGACGGCGGCTGAGCTGAGCGGGCTGCTCGGCAAGGAGAAGCCGGTGCACCGGTGCGGCATATGCAATAGGGGTTTTCTGAACAAGTCCAACATTAAGGTCCACCTCCGGACGCACACGGGGGAGAAACCTTTCCGCTGCGACGTGTGCGCGAAGGCGTTCCGCCAGAAGGCGCACCTCATCAAGCACCAACAGATTCACAAGCGGATCGGCAGAGACTAGCAGCTGTAGGTTCTAGCTCAAAATGAAGCATTTTGTAGTTTGTAAAATAGTGTGTCTGTGACTGTAATGTCAGTGAGCGGTACCGCAGTGCGCGCTGAATCTCATGTAGGCTATTGTAAATTAATTTCGTCAGAAACGGAGACGTTGCAACGCTTCATCTTAGAACATTGCGAGTAGAAGTCGCCAGGCGTTCCGACGTCCTCTGTACGTCTCTAAAGTAGTTACGTGGTATCACGAGTAATTTAACCCATTAGTATAACATTCCTAAGGACAAGTGCAATGTTAACTAGTTTTAAGTGATTTATATTCTCTGTATAATATTATTAGTTCGTAAGTTCTTGAAGTTTTCCGCTCCGCTTCTTTATGATTGTTTTCTGAACTATCCGTCTCATTAGTGTAGTTAAATCATCTATTATTTCGGTTATGTGTTGTCGTCATATTCTACGCTACGTAAAAAGTTGCTCACAAAAAGCGCAGCGTGCTTTAAAACGGACAAAACATGAACGAAATAAATATATTTTTGTAATGTAGAAAACATTTTTATTTAATTGTAAATGTGAATGGTTACTCCGATTACCTATTGTTAGTCAGAATTTTTTATTAGTTTTTTTCTTTTAAATGTATAAATAAGTACTTAATTAAATAAGGAAGAGAAACGACAAAGCTCATGAGGCTAACATGATACTGCCAATTGTAAACCTTTTGTATTTATAAATTTTGTATAAAATACTCTTTTAAAATATTATGTGAAGTAGGGATAATAGTTTGGTTGGCAACATAGTTTATAAGTAAGGTTTAGTTTACATATCGCTACTGCTAGTTATTTATTTTTCGCGCCACTTCTTGGCCCTTAGAACTAACTTTCTACTTGAAGTAACAAGTATTAATAATGTAACATACCTCAGAGTAACACAACAGTCACAAAATGTCAATAAATAAAAATCTTTGCGACTTAACGTTCATTATAGAAACATCATAATATTTAGTTTTCATCGTTTCATTATTATATTTATATGGGGACCAAAAGATTTGTATTAAAGAACAATTTAACTTGCAAAGATTTTTAATGTTATTATCAAAGTCATCATGCTGTCACTTCTAACATCACAATCAAATCGAATCATAGCTCGGTATCTATAAGTTTAACAGAACCATTATAATTTTGTCACACACTTTATAAGCGTACATTAGCGTATTGCGTATATTAGGTATACATTACTCATTTAAGTTCAAGTTCATAAACTCATCTCATCATTCACACTGAAGATCACTCATGTCTTAGCATTTACTACACATTAATTCAAATCAGTCATTTCACTCCATAATCACAAGATCATTAATATGATTATTATTTGGAACCATATAATTATCATTGTCATACAGTTATCATACAATCATCGCATCTTATAATTTTCTCCAAAACTTTGAATTGTTGCACCAAGTGTCAATAAAGTTGCACTATTTTCGTCATCCCGTTTAATAGGTGGCCTTGTTTTCGCTTTTCTATGACAATTCAAGGCTATAAGGGCAACTAATTATACGCTTAAATTTAAAAGTTCAATGATCCTTGGCAATACTGAATATTTATTCTGTTCAATCGCGAAAATCCCACGAAAAAAAAATATTAAAAAAAGAACAAAATAACTCTTAGATATTGTATTGGTCGAATTTTACAGCCAATCAAAACGCGCAAGCCAATTCATTATTCGCGAACGCTAGATGCGCAAACGCACGCGAACGGAACTCGACGCGTCCGGGAAGCGGACGGATAAAAAATAAAATTCATATACTAATAATACCGATCCGCTGTTGCGTAAGATTGCTATTCGTTGCCAGTTTATAATTGATGTTACGGCATTCGGTATTTGGGGCATTTACCTCTTTAAGGCTAAGGGCTGCGTGATTCGGACTGAGAAACTATTAGAGATGATTAGCAGTATAATGAATTAATGAGTTATTACTGTTTTTTGTGGAACGCCAAATATTTCATGCATTTTTTAGTTATTCATGACATAGACTCACCTGGTATTAATTCGCCAACTTCGCCTATTAAGCCCGGTTTGGTAAGTTTTGATGTGGACATCTGCCTCAGTAGAAAAACTTATCACCATTTCATTTCGAAACGCTTTACCATCCACTTTCTCATGAAACCACAATGTTATGATCACAAAATTATCGGTATCAGAATCGGATAAACTGTTCAACATCATCACTCACTCACTCGCACTCATCATCGTTCACTTTCATCGATTTCACAATCAGCAATTTTGCAAATCACTCATCTGATTTTCAAACAATAAGTTGCAAACTACGTTAAAAATCATGATGAAAAATCATTATCATATTCTTCGATTAAATTCTCGTATCATTAATTTATTAAGCATCACTGACCTAAGACTGTGAACTTTGACAAAGCTACGATTACACTAAGCATTCACTTCCATACATTCCAATCTCACTCATCTGATGTATCATCTTTCAACTTCTGTGTATTCGATACACGTTACTAACATTCCACTAGGTGCCTGCGACTATCGTAGGGTAATCTTTGACTGTTTGAGGTGTTAAAACGCTTGTCGAAGCTGACGAGCGGCTGCCCGTTAGGGAAAAATACACGCCGCCAGGCAAACGTGCGGCCGAAACGCTGTCATCTAACACGAGTTTTTGTAGAAGAATGAAGATAGTTACACTTGCATTTTTTTATAATGAACGACTCACTTAAATAAATCTTTTTTCAAAAGCATTTTTTTTTTAAACTAAATCTGTAAAGTCAGTGCTTAACAGTCTTTCTAGACGTAAACATAATTGAATCTGATGAATCATTAAAAATGAATGGTCTTTTAGAAACACTTCGCAAAATGAAAGCAAAAATTAAGTACTTACTTCTTTCCGTTACATTTTATTATTTGCTTTCTCTAATATAAATAAATATCACTGGAACGCTGCAGTTTCAGTAATTTAGAAATTGCAATTAAATTAACATGTTGTGTATGCATGTGCAGTTTTTAAAATGCAGGCAGCGTTGTAATTTTTAAACTTTCATTTAGAATTTTTAACCCAGAATTTTATCTTAAATCTGTAACAGTTTGGTTTCTGCTGAATACGTGATAATTGATTTATTTTCTGTAAGTAGATTCGTACAAACACTTTTTCACGTCAATCATACCTATATTTTTTAACTACATGAGTTCGGCGTTTCCTATCTGACTACTCTGAGAAGAAAGGTCAAAACAAACTCGGTGGTCACAATTGCTTTGCATGACGACCAATGTTTTCCATAAATGGTTAAATCAATAAAGCTCAAATGAATTGCTAGAGTTCCAATAAAAAAAAACTCTCGCGGACGTTTCGACCGCGGCGTTTCCCGCGGTGTGTGTAGTAGAACTTAATAAAAGTACCTTTTTGTTAGAATATAAATTGTTAGTGCTAAGTATTTATTTTTCAATTATAATTTTTGTAATTATTAATTAATTGTAAAGCATTACAGTTGACGAAAACAATTAAATAT
>VKGM01008215.1:1246-16399 GCA_007844875.1 Busseola fusca | reverse complement strand
CCGCCTAAACGATCTTACGCTTTTTCGATCAGCATCACGTGACCCTGACGCGAGTTTGGATGTTTTTACCCATACAAAAAAGTGCTCAGCGCCGTTAAAGAAGTTTTCACTTCAAAAAATATTGTATCGCCATCGTCTGACAATTTTTACTATGCACATTTGCTTTTTTTGTAATGTATGTAATATTTGTAATGGTCGGCATCGTCTTTACTTGCCTTATTAATAAATACCTATTTAATGATAGAATAAACTATTTCCTACCCGCGTTATACGGATGATATGCATTAGAGCTCTAATATCCTGTTTAATTGTGACCAGCTACGGGACCTACTGACTTAATTTGCCTACTTTACAAACTGGACTCGTTACCAAGTACGCGTCTGAGCACTCCGTCCTCTTACTAATCTGTGTCATATAATAATGAAGTGAGTGAAGAGTTACTAGACGTCAACGGATGACAATTACCAATCAGATTAGAGAGGTGTCGAAATCTAAACCAGTCAAATTCACTGCGGCTTAATTAATAGCTTATTTAATATTATTTTATTAATCTTATGTATTAGAAATATAAAGCGAATAAGGTGTTTGATTAAGCACATTAGTATAAAATTTATGAGGTCATTGGCATATTGGTGAGCGATTAGTTGCACTTCATTTAATGTAGATTACAATAATCCAAATGTATTGGGAACGAATCTGCTTATTCTTGACTGACTCTAATCATATATAAGTCTAATAGTGTGGAATAATTAGGTAAAACTCTTCGGTAATCATATATACCGCAGTATATTTGCTCCTAAATCAACACCTAGGCGAACGTTACCGTGACAAAACAAAACTGGAGTAAAATTCATAAACGAAATTCAAGTAATTCCTATGAAACATGTCACTATAGTGCGCGCTAGGCTGCAGGCGTCAATGTGACACGTCTGTCAAGCGTCGACACGACATTGAAGGGTATCGTAGTCTCGTGCCCCGAAGCGACGTCGGGCGCTTGATACTAACCTGCCTCTTCCAATCAACTGTGTGATTTGTATGCCTGTCTGGGTATGCTTCAACACTTTTGAAATGGATATTAACTACATATATGTTATACTTGCTTGCGTCCGCGGTTGCGCCCGTATGGTATGTCGATAAAAAATACCCTATGCCCTTCCCCATGGTTCAAAGTACCCCAAATTCCAATAAAATCGGTTTTGGAGATTAGTCGGAACAAAGAGACAGACACACAGATATAATAAAAAAAAATCCTGTAGGTAAGTAGTGTAGTATACTATCATAAGGATTTTTAGCAAAAAGCTCTTATTTTGAATTGTTATTTGATTTGAGGCAATTATGGGTCAAACATGGACATTGATATCGTTGTAGTCGTATATCCTGGACGAGGAATTGTAGGACACCAACACGCTACCAACCAACCGGATGCCAGACTGTACCTCAACAAGCGCTGTTAAGTAAAGAGGAAAAAGGTTCCAAAATATCAGTCAGTCCAATATCCGCCACGCTTTTGAAAGGCTGACCTTTAGATTTTGGGGTTTGACCTTTCAGGTTACCCAGATTCTGTTAGTCATCAGTTTTCAAGGTATCGTGCATGATAATAAAATCAAATTTAAAATTTATTTCATAAGACTGCCCTTTGACTTAAAAATCTCAAGCATAAAGTTCATACAGTTCACCTCTTACTCGAAGTCCAGCAAAATGTTCACAGACAAATAACGGTGCTCACAGCTCCCGCTCGTCATACACATAGGCAAAACACAATGGTGACGAATATATCAGGAGAGCCCTGAACATTTATTACAAGTGTTGAAGTGTAGATAATGGACCAACAATTCGCAATTGTGTGTCACAACTGGCTTTACGGCGTTCACAGCTATCCGACGGACATTCTTCATAGAATTTGCCGCCTTGTCGACTTGTCTCCATGACGTTCGTAGCGTGTTACTCATTTAGTACCGTTTTTTTGAAGCTTAGGATTATATTATTTACGACTAAATTTGATAAAGCGATCATTTTATACCAAAGATCGAATGCTGAACCTTAAGGTGCCAGTCTGAACGAATATACTAAAGTAACATTGTGCCCTTGTAATCTAGTAAGTAAACTAGGAATAACGAATTGACCGAGAGAATGATTCGCGAGTAGCCAGCCGGCTTAAGCTATCATCACTCAATTAACTCCTACGTCATAACATTTTGAAGTTGCATAACTATAAATTAAGGGGTATAAAGGCCAGGTAACGCCTTAAGCTCTGGACATGTCGTTAGGCGACTTGGACTACAACGGGCTAAGAGTCAACTGCTCCATGGAAACCATATTTTACGATCGGATTATGCTAGAAGATGAATGCAAGGCAATCAGACGCAAGAACGAACAAAGCTTGGTACTGGAAAATGTGACTTTCAATCGTAAAACTGAACATAATTTTATAGCTTCCCGGTATTCTAACACATGGCGGGCGGGCCGAGATTCCTACGGGCGCTATCCGAACAAGTAAGAGTCGTAACTAGCCCTACACGTTGTCTTACATTTGTTAGCACAGAGTGGTTGTTACCTTTCATTACTATTAACAACACATCGAGGAATGTCTATGGAACTAAGATGTCCGTTTCGGTATGCGGTATGTGCGAAAGTGTCTGAATACCCTTTTTGTTCTACTACTATGTCATTTTTAATAGGCTTGTCTTAAAGAACTAGAATGTTGTGGGTACATACCTGAGGATTGTAGTAACGAGCCGTGTTCGTCAAATCTATGACTGCACCCAATTTCGGAACTTTCTCGAGTAGAGTGGGAATATCCCATCTGCAAATAAAAAATCATTGTTATTTTAGAATGTGTAATGCTTACCTAACCGATATTTGAAATTATGACGGATTGGTACGTAGGAGTAAACCCAAATAATGTCCAATTACAGAAAACTGTGTACCCGTCGGCGTTAAATAAATAACTTGAAGAAAATCGTTCAACGCAACAGTTTAAATATAAAAATAACTTTCTAAATTAACTGCGGCGCCGGCCTACCTACTGCACGTCGGCAAACATTTGCATAATTATGGCGTTTTAACAAGTTTTTCTTCAAACAATAAAACACACTGAATTATCAACTCTGAATTGAAATCAATCTTGGAAATGCACTCATCCATCTTTCAAGCGCTTGTTTTTACCCGACTGCCGAAGAAAGGAGGGTAATGTTTTATGGATGCCTTCTTTTGATTAGAGCTATCTTTATGTAGGCCATTTATTCCATAAATAACTTACTGAAGATCAATACCAGATGTTTTCAATAAATAAACCATAATTAAATATTAGTAAAAGCTCTCTGTCACACCTTGTCGCAAATATTGAAAATTCAATTATCTCATCATTATTACGGTAAAAGGATCCACTCACATTCAGATGGCGCCACACGTTAACAGCAACGTGATTATTAAAGTTTTAAATTGAATCTTAATTAAATGGAATTAAGGACTGCATTCAAATGTACGTAAATTGGAAACGTAAAACGATATCCATGAAATTGATCTCAACTCCGGTACTGATGCAAATTTTCAATATTTATTTCACCCGTGCTGTCCACACAATCGTTAATAAATAAATTATCATTACGCGTCACACAGATATTGTAATCCAAAAAAAATATGAAAAAAAAAAACTACTTACATTTCCTTAATCTCCTTGAATGTCTGAACGCTCTGTAACAACGAAAAATGTTTACATAGATTAAAATAAATTAAAGATATGTTAAATTGCGTTTTGGTAAAGGTTGTAGTGCTATTAGCGTACGCTTCTCTGGTTGTAGACAATGTGTCTTTGACAACGCCGCACGTAGGCGACGGCGTTTGATAAGGGAGCAGATCAATCATCTACTGGCCCTACCTGACCGGTGTCAATGAACTATGCCCAATGAGGGCCACCTGACTCGATCCACTTTAGAAATTTTCGACACACGACACAGGTTATACTTACAAACAAAAAATTAGTATGCTAATAATATGAAAACGTCACCGTTTAAGACTAAGTTATATCGAAACAGATAACCAAATAGTTAACCATTCCAAGAAGTCGATAAGATTTTTTATCGACAGAATAAACAATGAATTAGATTTTAAATAACTCGAAAATCGATGGACATAAATCTCAAAAACCAATCCTGATGCACCGCAGGCCAAAACTTTGGGTGAAAATTTTCAATTTTGCCCAGAATTTACCTTAAATAAAATGTCAGGGTCCATAATAATAGCTTGTTAGAGTGGTCATAATTTATCGACGGTGTTGACACGATGTAAAAAGAATGCAAAAAAAAAAGAGTGAGCACCAGGAGGTGTGTCAAAATGGGGTTAATTTTCAATTTGGATTCGCCGGTGGCCTTCATAAATTAAGAGACGGCAATTTAAATAAATCCATGTAGTTAAGATACGAAGAAATGTGCATAAATATGGAATATCGTTTCTTGATTAAAAATATTTTATGTAATCGATTAAAATTTATCGGTGACATGTGAAAGTCGCCGAAAATGATTCGCCGACATCTTCTTTTCGGCGTGGTACCGAGAAGCAATCGTGCAATTAATTAATTGCTTAACAGTCTGACAATCATACGAGTGTAAATATGCGCAATAAATTAAGAATACGTGGGATACTTTACATAGTTAATCTTTCATCATTAAGTTAACAATTTAAATGAACATTACTGCCGTTGAATATTGTATTCGTTGGTCAGAATTTGATTTGCTGTCATCTGTTCTGAAAAGGTGCCGTGAGCAAAAGTTAAGAGTAACAATATCGATGGCTATAAGATTAGAAGAAGACCAAAGAAACGATGTATGGTTAGAAAGGGGGTGATTAGCGAAATTACGAATGATACAGAAGTGTTGAAGAAAAAAAAACATGTAGAAAATAAATTGGAAGACAATGATACCTGCACCCTAATTGCGTTAACACACTATTAATCGGAATCTGCATCATTTTGAAACAAATTTCTAAACCATTGTTTCATAAGTTCGTAAAATTTGTCTGCACAACACGTAAATAACGCAATAAATGCAGATTGCGGTCTAAACGATACTAACTAGTCTCAATCATTTTCCGAAAATGTATTTCTTAATTAGGCTGCTGTACTGAAAAGGTGTCACCATTACTTTTACAACAAATGCCAGGAAAATCACAAAAGAATTTGTCGAATAAGCAAAAACAAACGTCCGACAATATTTTAAACAACGCGACCTCATCGGGTGCACTTACCACGATTTTCAATTAACATTAAAGGACCGGAACAAATAAAACGCAGTCTGGACAATGGAGTTTATTGAAACCGCGAATATCAATGTAAAAAAATGCGGTGGCACACAAAATTAAACCTTGACTCCATACAAACGTTCGAAAAACGACGCAATTTTGATTTTATTGCCTTGTGGCGAAACACTATAATGAGAGCTTTGAAAGGGTGACGGTAAAATACTTTTTTTACTCTGTCATTATCGACTGTAGAAACGAACCGTAATCTAGCTATTAAAAACTATATCCCAAGAACTCAGCTATCGATTTTGTAATCGATAACTAGCGAACGAAAATTCATTACGCATCGCAAACATGATTACGAATTAGCAGCCTGTATTGTGCCTTCGAATGTATTTAGAATTAAATGCAGTACAGACCGAGCAATAAAATCGTTGAGATGATTCTCGATCATAAATCGATTCCATTACGATATTAATGACAATCGTAACTCTCAATCACAAGTTGGATCTGCACGCACTGATACGCACCTACATTATTGGCTGTACCTTCGATTAACGTCAACAAAATAAAATATTATATTTACCAGTATTTAAATATGACATTTTATTTTGTTGATGGTTTTGGCGATAAATATGATTATATTGATCCTGCGGTGTGGTCCCAAAATCAGAATTACCTGAATTCAATTTCATGGCTGTCGCAAGAAATTGCTAAGGTGGATTGGCATACAGTGAGCTGTCGGATGGTGCCAAACGCACAAATAATATTGTAGAATTTTATTTTATTTAAATATTATTTGCAGACTGTACCCATTTGTTAGTGCATTACAGCAGGTGAAATAAATAATGATGAGGAGTTAGGACGCCCGTATTGATTTCTCATAAAACTGTGACTAGGTGTAATTGTTAGAGATTATTATAGAAATCACTGTATCATGGTTCATAAATTCCAGCATCCAGTACCAGCATCAGTCTTCCAGCACCGTCATTAGCAAAAGTAACAGGTATTTATAGGTCGTGATAAACATTGGTTCGTCAAGCCTCTCAGCAGAACAACATGTGGCGCAGCGATTCAAGTTGTGATTGCGAGTAACGTTCACGCAATCGAAAGAAGTCGTTAATAAAATAATCAACAATGCGATTGAATAAATCGCCGATTGCCCGCTGACAAAAACCATACGACACAACAAGACATTACTTACATGTGTCCTACAAAGCAATAAATGTAAGACTGTCATTTTTACGACATACAACATGTACGTACATTTGCAAACACGGAGGGAGGAGGATCACCTGCGGAGACGTGACGGTATTGAGATGTATTCATTTGAAGATAAGCATATCTTAAAGTGAAACATGCAAGATTTTTATCACATTAAATTATCAAATTGATATAAAATATGCCCGGTCTCGTAAAGGCTTTACCCAGTTACCAGGTTCTGCCTTGATTTATTAATAATAAATAATCGCGGTAGCTGAAACGTATCTGCATGTAAGTTTATTTATTAAAAAAAAAACGTATTCATATTCAATGAGTATTTGCCAACCAGATTTTAAATCGCTCAAATCAATTTATCATAAAAAACAGACCACTGCATAAACAGTACGAGTGGTTTACAAAAAATAAAACGTTAAATCTCGAGGACCTCCCATCAAATTACAAGTGGCAAGCTCCGGACTTATCTCACGATCGCGTGTCGACAAAACGAATAACACCTTCGCACGCTTCGATCATATTTGACAAATGTGAGGATCAAATAATCGCAAATACATTTCAGAGAGCATACAACAAAAAGCCAACCTATATTATAAATAATAAGAATCCAAACAGCGTGCCAGCAGCCTCCGCAAATTATACGATAGTATTCAGAATATGTTAAATAATGATGTAGACTCAATAGTAAATAGTAGACGGTAAATTTATCAAGTCAAGGAAGGAACTTAAGTATCAAAATTTGAATAAAATGAATATAGTACAAATTGAACAACGTCAACACAAAGTAGACACACAAAAGCATGTAGACATTTCGCAAAATTGAAACGTTTTGGGTGAGTCAACGTTAAAGTTCGAGTATTATATTTCAATGAAATGTTCAGGGAACAAATCTAAGCCGATACCAAATAAAATTTACGAGGTTACAAGTAAGAGCTTGTAGCAGCTTATCACGATTCAAACACCAAATCACTTCTGTGACTTTCTCTCGACGATCCACGGTAGTAATACTACTTGAAATTCACATGCCACTAGCGCAGCATGCAGATGAAACAACATAATCACATATGGATAATCATGCCTGGTTAGTGGTTTGATGCACATGGCATAACTTTTAACTGGTAACATAATAAGCCGGTGGAACAGGCTCAACCACATTATCTTTCTAATTTCATAATCACCTAATTACAATGCTCAAAGAAACTTATTAACCGGCGTGCGACACTTAATTATTCAGATACATTGTACATTGTTAAGTGACAAAAATTAAGACGGCGCCGCGGTCTATAAATCATTTATAGGGTAACTGTTTCGACATTTTAAAATATGCAAGATCATCGTTTGATTTTTGGGAGGAATTAGAAATTGTATTTATTAGTGTATAAGAATGATTTTTGTTTGTATATGTCGCGATAGCAGTCGTGGCCGCATTGCGTTGTCATCATGTTGTTTTTTGACAATCATCTGATCCGTTACGTCGTTTATTCCAATGGTAATGATGGCATAATTGACAGAGGGCAACTATTGTTCCCATTGTGTCCTATTGATATTACAGTTTTGTCGCCTTGTAATGGTTGAGCTTTTTGTATTGTTTTATGGATCGTTACTGAATTGTTCTTTTCTGACACCGAGTCGACTGCTGCGGTAGATTTAAAAAGGGTGGAGTAGACTCATTCAAATTCGTGACCTGTCTAAGAATTGTTCGTGCCTTTACTAATTATATTCTGTTATTATCACGATGTCTTTTAGTACACATGTACGAAAAGATGTCGTGATGTGTCGTTTTAAAATTCTTACATGCCTACAACATTTTTTTAAACTCAATAAACGATGTTATTTATAAACATTATAAACCATAATCATTTGATATTGATGACACAGATATGACCCTCGTTATGGTTGAATATTGAGAGTAAGACATAAAATTTAACAATGTAATTGAGTAATGATCAAAAAAGCATTTGGTGTCATAATAATTGATATGTGGCTGACTTCTTAGATATGCGGGCTCTGTCAATACAGAAAAAACGTATACTGCTAAGCCGTTAACTAATTTAAAAGCCAAATGTGTTAAGAAACATAGGGGTTTCAATAACATGAATTAACTTGAAGATTTCCAAGAGCATCTGGAAATAAACGAACTTTTACACCTTCTCAATCTTAATATTTCGTCATAACATTAAGTAGCGGTCGTTAAACAAAAAATAATTGCAATAATAATTCAAACCAACTGGCTTTAAACAACTGAGATTAAAATTTGAAGATCATACGAGAACAAGCTGAGATAAGTATCGAAATATCGCACGAGGTGCTACATAAAAAACTAAAAGGTACGACCTGTTAAAATGGGATTCCGTATTCGTTTCGACCGATTAATCGAATGAAAAGCCGGTGTATCGTATCGTATGTCGGGGGCATTTATCGCGCCTAATTGCGACCACCGCGCCGAAATTCAGTTTAAGAACGTACTGGGTGGCGCGATGGGCAGTGATGATACTCCTCGTGTAACCCAACGTATTGAAAATTATGGGATAATGAAAAACCTCTCCAGACCCCTTCAAATCGTTTACTACGTTGTATCGTATCTTAAGGGTAATAATAATGTTCACCTTACGGTACACGTCAATACTGTTTTTCCAATATATGATCCGTATAGTCGATTTAGTATTTATATATTATATAAATTACTACATCAAGTAATTTTTTGTAGCAAAATATAGCCCACGTATCCATACCATGACCTTAAGCTTTAAAGTAAAGCAAGCTTGATTTGACATTTTCTCAAATAAAATTGATTTAATACTCCTTGTCAATTTATTACATTCCCAATGAAAGTTACTAACGAAGGCAGGCATTGCAAATAACACAATGCACAAATTAAGATATTACAATAAATCATATAAAACCATAAATCAACAATCCGAAAAAAGCGTTCTTAACATCCAACAAGCCTTTTTTGTTAAATGTATGTGAAGTTATTATCAATGTATCCTGATTATTTACTGTCAGTCCGAAGCCAATATCACTTCATTCCCGAAACGGCTTCGTTACTTTAATTTTTATCTGCAAATATATTGCAGATAAAAATTTTAATTGGACCGCAATGCGTTTTTAACGGTGTGATAATGCTCTCATAATTTACCTAATAAAAATCATAAAATAGTGTGAATTCAGTCTTAGAATGCTAATATGTTTGCCGCAGAAGGATGCGAGTCGCCACGCCTCAAAATAACTCCTTACTTAATGGTCACCCTGAAACACGTCGCCTTTCGGGTGTTGCGAAATTAAGAGTAAATTGTATTCTTTTTGTATGTCCGCGCACGAGTTTAAATCTCTCAAGCAAGATTGTGTTTGATGAGAATTAAAGAGAATGTGTATCCGGAATGGAGGAAACTATTACCAATAATGATATGGACCTTTCAGCTTGACCGGAACAGGACAAAAATAAAAAAAATATCAGTGATCAGAATGCGAATTGGATTGCTGAGTACTTCCGGAATCCGGATCAACACGCAAACTTATCGGAAGACTACTCAAAAAAGCGATAAAAATGTGCTGAATATCTTCCCATAACGGTTCGTATGTGGAACTAATAAAACGCGAATGTGATTTTTATTTCAAAGACCTTACTATACTTTTTATTGTTTTTGCAAAAAAAAAAAACGTATTTTCAACACTTCGTTTGAGATGATTTGCTGAATCTTCCATACATTTTTATTGCAAGGTGTTTCGGCTTAGTTGAAAAATTATACGCGCTGTGCCGCAATGACGGTGCAATTATAAAAATCCACAGAGCCTCCATGAAGACCGGTGTTTGAACGTTCAATTTCAACTAAATCATTTACCGCATGTTACTGGGGTAATAACAGGTGATGATACCTCGTAAGTTGATTAAAGTGCGACGTCTGTGGACGCAGGACGTGTACATTTATAAACAGTATACTGTTTATAAATGTACACGTCCTGCGTCCAAGACACTGCTATTATTGATTCCATTGCATGAAGTTCACAGAAGTTTAAAACTGAGGAGAAACATGAAACTAGAAACAAAATGAAATAACATCGCGTATTGTTTCCCCGTAGTTTTGGGCAGATGTGTGCCATGTAAATAGTTGGGGATGGTGGTGGGGCCTACTGCCATCAACCATGTATAAATGCGTACTCCGAGCAACTACTAAGGAATTCCAGATAAAAAAAAAACCCAATAACACTTTTATCGACCTGAGAAACGAATCCAAGACCTCATGCACAACAGTAGCGGTCGCTACTACTAGATTCACGAGACGGACGAGGGCGAAGAGGCAACGAAGCTTTAAAGTAAAGTCTACTGTTTAAGTAGAAAAGTTTTAAGTAAACTGTAGGTACTAGTCAATCCTCACCAGACATGGATGTTTCAGGAGGTTCGTGTTCCGGATAAGGCGGGAGGAAACGCCAGGGTGTCACCTCTGTGTGGATCGCCCCGAGAACACGGTGGAGCATACGGTGGAGGTCTGCCCGGCGGTGGAGCATCGCCGTGTCCTCGTGGCGGCAATAGGAGGCGGTGATCTCTCGCCTCCGGCCCTGGTCCAGGCCATGGCCTGGCCAGCCATGCCATGATCACAGAAGGATCTGCGAAGCAGTAATGCTCGCAAAGGAGGAGGCGGAGCGCGTGAGGGAGAGGCAGTCGCAGCGCCCTCACGCTCCTAGCCGCCGCAGGAGACGTCCTGGTCATCCGGAGACAACAACGAACTCCCGGCCACCGTAGGCGCGGGCTTGCGGGCGGCAAGCAATAGGTAGCACGCCCACCGCACGGATGAGAGATGTCAGCACAGCGTGTCGGGGTCCATAAGGACCGATGCCCGCCAGGCCCGCAAAAATGCGAATAATACCAGAGAATAACTCACTATATTCAAAAACCTACATTTTATTTAAAAACAATTCAATAAATAGCAGTCCAAAAAAACTGATGCATAAGTAGCCGCTGCGGCTTACGAATTTACTATGCAACGCGAAACTGACAAATTTAAAAAAATAATTCATCCGAAATCCATGATACGCATAAAAGTACGAATAATTGTCAGGTAACAATTAATTTTAAGTGCGTACATAATAATGTAATGCAACCACTATCAGGGGCGGCGATCTCTGTTAATAACTACCAAAATATTATCAGACATGACAACCGGATGACGTGTAAACGAAACCATGCTAAAACTCTCCACCCTTCAACGCATTGCTTTAAATATGCATGGCGCACGCAACTGGCGAAGAATTAAAAGAATCTGGAAATGTTTAATGGAGTTCAATTTTATTAAGTTGACAAGGTTCCTGCAGTTTGTAAAGACGTACACGTTGGGCAAAAGCTTGTAGTCACGGCAGGCTGCATTGCGTTACGATATAGCTTTTGGGAATTGCAAATGCTATGGATTGGGAATAGGCAGACGAAAACAAAGTTAGGGTTTCCTAAACAAACGGACAAGAAGAGCATGATGATTGTGGTGGGGAGGGAAAATTTTTGACCATACTGGAAGCAGGAATTTGATATACTTTGGAAGTACTAATTCTATCAGTTCTGTTAAACATTATTTCTTTGGTATCAGATCAAAACAAGACAGTCAAGAAAGCTGATTACACGGTGCTCCCACGATCTCATGCCCCGGCTTGTGAAGTACGAAACTTGGCGCGTACGTGTCAAAAGATGTAATTATGAAGAAATCCAATCAGCGGCGGCGCGAACTTGCGCGTACGACGACGTTGATTGAGCGATAAATTTACTGAAGATAAATCACCCGGTCGCGACAAATCGGTAGCAACAACGGACCTTTGTTAATTTTAGGCGGCGAAACGATACCTACACAGACCGTAATTCGATACGTGGGTGTTCAATACCATCAATATTATTCTAATAAATACACATATTATTCCATGACACACACCAATTTCTCAAATAAATGTCATAATTTTGTCTGAGATAACGAGTAAGTAATGAGTGGTTCGTAACTCACGATGAGCACAACATTTACAATGCTGCTCCCATTTAATTCCAATAAACATTTTTAAATTGGAAGTTGCTGATACACGATTCAGATTAATTTCAACGTTGGCGCCATCGAGCCGCCGTTTTCAGCTCATATTTCTGATTCAGGACCTCACGCATGACACAAACGAGTGGCGTAATAACTTCAATGATAACTTTCAACTATAACTTACAAAGGAATGAATGTAGCATTGTTATATTGGAAAGAAGTCCGTAGAACGTCCAATATCCAGCCAATATCAACACAAAGAGTAAACACGAGACGCCAGTCGGTGTACAAGCCGAACAGTTAAAAGACGGTTTGAGGAAAAATATATCACACGATACAAGCTATTCAACGCAGACGATACCGCGGGCGAGCGTAATAAATTCAACGAAATACTCTTTGATATCCGTCGACAACGAAACTGAACAAAAACGTCATACAAGGAGTTTTAATGTCACTTGTGAATATTCTTATGAATAAGCACTGGAAGATGAATCTGTACACGACTGTTGAAATACGACGTCTCCACTCGCCAGACGTTCAATATAAACCACATATTATTATATTGTTGTAGGCGTATTGCTGGAGCCTTAACTCCTCTGAAGTCCAAAAAAGACTTTATTAAAGCAAATCTTAATGGGTATTTAATATTAATTTATCTAAAATTCATGGCACGCATAGGATATCAATAAATCAACAATTTCACACTGCATATTGCATAGTGAAATGCCTGCGGCGAGTACAGCACTAAACAGGCTGACTAATTAGACGTACTAGGCAACAAAGGGCCGTCATACGATATTCACTGTTCAGTTGTGGTAATGGAAATTAAACCTTATTTGTAAGGATTCATGAAGGGGAGATGTTACAGGTGTGGTGGCAAGTATACGTGTGATGGCGGTACACGATAGGCCGCCCACGCGCAGGCGCCGCGCCGCGAAATTCGTGAGAGCTGCACCGGCGCCAGCGACTCTCATAATACGGCTACGGTTTAGAGGAGGTGAAATATCTCAGCATTTTATATTGTGTTCATACAATAAAACTACTTGAAATATTAATGTAGTCTTTTGTATCTATAAATAAACTGTGTTTGCTTACGTTAGATTGATATGACGATAGACATGAAGCTTAGCAAAATTGTGAGTTTTGTATCTATAAATAAACTGTGTTTGCTTACGTTAGATTGATATGACGATAGACATGAAGCTTAGCAAAATTGTGAGTTACTATGTATGGCTTATTTCGGAAAATATTACAACGTACGGATACCGATACTAATACATCATCACTGTTACAAAAAAGAAAACAGAAATGATAGTAATTTATTACAGGAATTAGTTTCAGGAAGAAATACCATACCACGATTGAATGACTAAAAGCAAAGACTAGTATTATCTAAATGACATTTCTGTTTTATTAAAGCTCTCGTCGAACTTGTCTCGTTCTCTGCTGTTTTATTTTTTTTTTCGGTTTTTTTTTAAGTTCTTCTTAGTATGAGACTAGATGGCGTTGTGTGAAAGTTGTGGAATATTATTATTATTAACTTATTTGCGACTCAACTTAACAACATGGGACGCTAAAACCCAAAGCAAGCGTACTTAGAAGTTAAGGATCAAGATTATCTTATGCTAGCATAAAATTCTCGAAAACCGCAAATATGTAGGCAGTTGAATGTGTAATATACCATTTGTAGGCACATTGCATTCAAAAAATGACTAAACCAACTTAATCGTCCATTGCATCACAAAATTACTTGTAAATCCTCGAAAAGCAGGCCATCCTGATTCACGTTCAAGAATCCACATCGGAAATGTAGGTACAATACTCGGAATTTGCAATCGCATACTTAAATCACACTGAGTTGCACCACTGGGGTTCACTTGAAGACCATGTACGGTGACATCGTTACAGTAAAATGTGGTAGTAACAGTTAAAATCGTAAATATAAAGTGTAAACATTATTAGTCATCAAATCAAAATATAGTAAGTTAGTCTTAACCGCAAAATAAACACTCAAGTTGGACTCGCAAAACTTAGCAGATATCAACAAAATTGAATTGACTAATTAACTCGCAACCGCTTGAAAGTCAACAACGCATTAGTTATGACAAATATTTATTTACAAAATTTACGACAAACCTAAAAGTATTGAGGATGGACTGATGAATCGTTTATATTGTAAACTTATAAGGATCTTATATAAGACACTTCTACGAAGTAAAAGTGTAACAAAAGTAAAGCTAGACCGAATGAATTTAATATCTTCTGTGACCACCAGGCCCTCTGCTGAATGCCCACGTAATAATGGTTATGGTAACGGGTTATTTCAGTAGTGGAGGTTGCTATATTCAACCATGATATATTCTTCATAAAATGATTTTCTCTCTTCTCTATCTTTAGTCTACATAAAATGATTTACTCTGTAAACGAATCGTTACAGCAATGATAAATTTATTTAGTTATATTGTGTGACATTGTCTAACTTTTAAAAATATTTATTTGACTTTGTATTTGTATTGACTGTATTTAACCAGATACAATAGTATTGACATGCACGCCGAATTCCACAGATTTGACATTCTTTATAAGGATTAATTTTAATTTTTTTACAATATTAATCATTTTTAGAAATTATAATTTTTAATTTTACTATAGGATTTTTTTTTTATTTATAATTTTTTTTTTTTTAATTGTTATAAAC
>VKGM01008200.1:848-14456 GCA_007844875.1 Busseola fusca | reverse complement strand
ATATTAATATTTCATATTGTTACTAAATATCTGTACTAATAAATAAATAAATAAAAAGTAATAAATTTACAATCTCAAAACTAGATAGAAACTCAAAGTAGGCAGATGCAATTAAAACGTTGTAGGTTGGCGACAGCCCTATCGCATGCTTACGTACCGCGCGGCTGTAGGCACTTCGTTCAAGGTTACGGCCGAGATACAATACTGTATGTATTTATTCTGTGGCCGCCGCGACGCGCCTCCCGGTAGCGCGATAGTGCACTGCTTACGTAACAGCCTGTATACCACACACCATACAGCGTTTGGCCCAAAACAATGCGCAATCATATCAATGTTAATTGAAACGAGTTGCAATCAGGTTGTCTAACGCGCGGTGATGGCCCGCGGAGGGGAGGCAGCACGGGGCAGTGGAGGGAGGCAGCAAGTTCGACACCACACATAACAGGTGGTTAGATTCAGAAGGTACACTCAATACAACAGCGTTTGAAAACAGTCTCGAGCTAGTACGAGTCGGGTCGCCCTGATTAACACACCACCTCGGCCAAACGGCCATGACCCATCTCAATAGTGTTCTGGTAACTAGTGCATGCAAGGGCAGCCTGCCTCATGACCACTACCTGCTAACGTACATACATACATTGTAAGCAGCCAACTCGTTATCGTACGGCTGTACATACTATGTATGTACTAACAGCCGTAACGAGTTTGCTCATGGTGCAGTGTATGCTCCGCCAAACTGAGTTCACGCCAGAACTGCTGAACGACCAAGTGTTCAGCAGACAACAAGCAAGGCGTGTGAGGCTGTGAGTGCACTCTCTGCACGTCGCCTGCCGTGCGGCCGATGCACGCGGCGGCCCTGACCGCGCCGAATACTTCGGTTCAGCGTCGGCGGCCCACCAGCCCGACCGGCCTGCTGATCCAGTTATTCACACACTTTCAAGTCACGGTATTTCATATACCTACCGCTACCTACCTGTTGATTCGCTTCCACACTTGGCACTTAAAATACGGAAAGTTCTGTTCATTTCATTGGCAAATTGCACAAGTGTTGGAAGTTTCGGCTTAATGTGATAAGGATAACTAAACTAACCATTGTTGCAGATCATTGTTTCTGATTGCGTGTCCGCCCCGGGCACGTACCGAGATAAGAAAGCACGAGTATGTGTTTAGTGAGCTATATACTGGACACCGGCTTCTCCGATTCTTCCTGCTGTACCCTGGCTTAAAATCAAGCAATACTGAGCAGTGGACACTATGATTACTGTCTGCTTCTCCAATGATCTGTTCTTTTTTTATTTCGTTGCATGTTCCTAAACAGTTGAATCATTTCTCTAAACACTCTTCGACACGTACTTTCTGGCTTGCAAAAGTTGCACTTGGTTGGGAATAAACTGGAAGACATTTCCAGAAGAAATCTAAGTTGCACGAGGTGTATTAAATGTGATAATGATTACGTAACCGCTCACTAACTGCTGGGAATTATTTCACGAACATAACTCTCGGCACATCTCGTGCGCGTGCTCGGTTGCCTACATCAGAGGATTTGCTATGATTTACTACTCATCTGAAATCGAGATATAAGAAATACCCAAGGCCCCCTAATAAATAGCCAAGTCCGCAGGCAAAACCTACCTTATACTCCGATCTCATCCATAAAGTACAATTCCTAGAAGCATGTTAAAGAAGTAACGAACATACATAAAATAACGACCTTTTTTAATCTTTATTTATTTAGGGGCATTAGTCTCCATGAACTTGAGAGCCCCAACGTTGCCTAAATTTAATTACTATCTACAATATAAATAAAAAACTAAAAGGAAAAGAGTCATTGATGCAGAAGTATAATGTCTACAATTGATTTTGCTGCAACAGATGTTGGTTCTGTGCCAGACAGGGTCCATAATTGTGTCTTATGGCAAATATTTACGACATAAGCTTATTGTGGAATGCAATAAAAAATTGAGTATTGTGTTCTGCCAAAATGCTTAAGAAAGCTAATTGATCGTATTTATTTATATTAAATTTCTGCATCCCCTGTCGGTATTTGTCACATTCTGTAAGATTGTGATAAATATACATATATAGACTATACCTTGTTATTAGCCGACTGGAGTTTCGTGGGCGCATGATTTAATGTACAAGTCACCCCCTGCCAATTCACCTGTGTACATTTATGTATAACATTGGTCAGGCAGGGGACATAGTTCTGCCGTAGTTCAAGGTAAACAATCCATCATAACCCCCCTAACCCATAGCCCAATATGTTTTATTTCCATGTTCTGCAATAGTACTGCACCAACCGGGGGTTGTCCTTGGGTGCACTTGCATAGAGCATACAGGAATAATCGTCGGTTGGTGCCTCCTCATCATTTACAATTGTTAAAGGGGCCTCTGCGAATTGGCTTCGGCACCTCGTATGCCTATCAAAGGACCGGGATCCCAGGATCCCGAGATGTGTAGAAACATAAGAAAATATAATAATAATAATATTTATTTGCGAAAAACACGGTATAAAAAGGTTTTACAATATAAAATGAGTTCAAACATGTTTTGCTCAAAATTAAACAATTTAAAATTATATGGTTAATGTTACAATTTGTGGTCCAGAAATTCCTTAACAGTATAGAAAATATTCGACGTCCGACACCATTGCTCGCAGCTCCCACGCTGGAACAGACCAGGCGGGTCACGGCAGCTGGAGCAACAACACCATATCCCAAAAATGAAATTACAAAAATATAATGTTATCCGTCAGATCTTTGACTATTTGTAACTTGTCTGCTCCTGTTTTCGATAATCGTTTTGATATATTTGCGTGCTTATAGATGACCGTGTATAAGCACCGGGCCACGTGGCTTAATAATACCAGCCGCACAGGTGATCGATTGGGTTATGCTATGCTTTCCGCGGTTGGTCTGTGGATGGGTGACTATCTTTACATACCGAGACCCCTCCGTGCCTCGGAAAGAACGGTTGGTCTCGGCTGTCACTCGTAGATCTTTAACAGTCGTTACGGGTCGTAAGAACTCCGAATGTCTGACCTCGAGTATTACCATGAGTTAACTAGGTATCGTATTACCCAGTAACTGTTGTGGAGGTCAGATAGGCAGTCGCTCCATGTAAAATACTGGTATTCAGGTGAATCTGGTTAGAGTAGAAGCCGACCCCAAGATAGTTGGGGATAGGCTAGGCAGACGATGATGACCTGACCGTGTACAAATACTGATGGTGAAGTTATTCTTATTAAATCTATAGGAATAGCGATACATTTGGCAATCCGTTGTAGCTGTACATCACGCCTCTTCGGGTGAACCTGCAGAAATATATCTATAGTATTGGGACATATTAATAATTGCCGAATCAGTCCCACCCGAGCAAGATGTCGCGGTGGAGCACGACGCAGCACGACGCAGCACGGCGCCTACTAGCATGACACACGATGGGATCAGTACGCGCACCAGGACAAACATCGCGATAACCAAGTTTATCGGAGCCCCATAAAAACGTATCGGCGCCTTATCTGCTGTCACCACTACAGAAATAGAGCAACGAATATTTATACTTAATCACTATAATCGGAAAATAACTAAGAGACACACCGATAACACTGCGACCTCTCAATGTGTCCGGCGACCACACAACTTAGAAGCGACCTTAAGTTTGTCACGTTAAGGTATGAAATTTATCGTGTGGTGCGGGGCTGTGATAAGATATGCCCCCTGACCCGCGCTTCTCGAAGCGTCTATCTCAAGAACGTTCTGTCGATGTATCGGGGTCGCATCACAAGCCGCGTGCTCGCCGGAGGACCAGGAAAATAATACACTTATGTACTTAATTTATATTAATTAACAAATACGGACCCACATTGGGAATCAGCTCGTAAGTTGCCCCTAACCAAACTGTTCTGTACACATACACACTAAACATAAAAAGTAAATTTGGTTATAAGATCTTGTGGGCTGACGTTTGTAAATGAAGCTAAAAGAGAAAGCTTTCAGATCAGCGCAGACACATCAGTTCAAGAACGACCAGAGTATCCGCAGACCTAATAATATGCTGCGTCCGATGACAATGACCAGAGTAGCCGCAGACTTAATACGATGCTGTGTCCCGTCCGATGACAATGACCAAAGTAGCCGCAGATCTAATACGATGCTGTGTCCCGTCCGATGACAATGACCAAAAAAGCCGCAGATCTAATACGATGCTGTGTCCCGTCCAATGACAATGACCAGAGTAGCCGCAGACCTAATAAGATGCCGTGTCCGATGACAATGCGCACTGTAATACACAACACGAGTCCCGTGCACCAAGCATGCATCAATTAGCCCGATAAGCCTGCAAGCTAATGCATTACCCACTGATATACGTAACAATAGTTTTCATGAATTTTCATACGTTTGGTAAAACAAAACCCTGCAGCTTGACAGTTGGCAGTCACGCGACGCTACACATTGTTCACTGCGCCGGCACAACAGTAACCACGTGCCTGCAGGCATACGTACACAACCACTCACTTATCGTACACAACCACTCACTTATCCACCTCCTCAGTAGGTCTCTCAGCCATCACTATCTGCAGACATATTGCACATCAGAATATCAACCACTTTATCAACCGCTCGTAGCTATAAATTTCCGAATTTTAGTAAGTAAATTTATTAAAATTTTGCCGTTCCTGAAACACTCTACGACTTCTTCGGGTCGTAATCAGAGTTTCTGATTAAATTCACCAGTTGGGTATATAACTAGCGCACAGCTATACGTCAATCAATAGTTTTCTGAAAAAAAATGAAACATCGTTACGACTGACGTACCGCTTACTGTAGGTACTAGATTGAATAGTGATGTCATCTGAATTGTGTCTACAGAATGACGTATGTAGAGACTGTAAAGGGCGCTCCTTTTATATATTTTTGTTTCATTTGGCTTGAGGGAGGCCTGGGGGTAGAAGGGCTGGGGGTCGACACGTGTGCACTTGCTAAACACTCTGGATGTGTGACAGAGCTGACATACTCACACACCATTACTCCACTTTGCCGAGCAAACAACGGCTCACAACACGCAGGGACTCGGCGCGAGCTGAATGGCATGAACACGAGACAAGCGAAGGTCTCTTCAATAGAAGAGGAGCCACATACGTGTGAAGTGCCTCTCATTCAAGTCGTCCAGCGATCTGTAGTGTACAGTGTACCAAATGATAATCAAATTCGTAACAATTAACTTGAATCTGAGATAGTTGGGAATCATTTCTCTTTTCTAGTAATCGTCATAATCATTCGGAATTTCAGAAGCTATCGTGGATAGAAATATTGGAGACGGGCTGTCCCCTACAACAACAACTAAGTTGACAACGAACTCCTCCACCGAAATTCACCAAATCACTACAACTATCGGACAATTGACTTTCCGTTGTGTGACTGTCTCACAGCATTAAATATTTATTTTGATAAAAAGCTACATAATTATGATATAATGCCGTATTTTTAGGATAAGGATAATCGCGAATCTCTTTTCTTAGTAAAATTTAGTGGTATAATGATTCCATGGTCACTTTGTATGCACACATGCGTGGTTCTGGTTAGGTATAGATGATTGATGCTACGTGGACACGTACATGGGTACTTATAGCTCACGTGTCGATTCAAATGAGACAGTTTGGCCGATGCCATATTGACTCACAAATGCGTCGCCTTCACTTGCGAGCCCCGACCGAGCCTCGACCGCGACCGACTGTGACGCGGCGTGCGTCCGACAAAACACCGCAATATTTGCCGAACCAAAGTCAAATTGTGCTATCGTGAATGGCTCACTGCTAGTATAGGTATCTGCGCCAAGAAATTATGAAATGACTCCACTGGTGAAAACACCCGAAACATGGCACAGAGATTGCTGAGCTGTACCTAGTTAACAGAAAAAACTCCGGCATCATCCTCTTGAAATTATAGTATAAGTCATAGTCTCTAAAATACCCTTGTGCGGTGAGTAGAATAACTGAACGGAATATTGTGGACAACTGAAGTCGTAAAACTGAACGAAAGCCCTTGAGCTCGTTGTTATCGGGCACCCCTTGGACCGATGACCTACTCATAGATAAGCCGAGCGTTAGCAACTGTCATAACAATACAGCGATTTTATGAACTGTCGGGAACACGATTCAAACTCCATTAGTACACTATGTGTAGTCTCTACTAATGCTTACCCCGTTTATGATAATAAATAGCTCTACTTGGACTGCCTAGTTAAATCATGAGGGTCGTAAGTGCCACTGCTGAGCTGGGTCAACCGGACCCTAAACAGATTCGACTGCAGAGCTAGGGAGCTGGGCCCGGTTATAAGATCGATTACTAAGTCGAGCAAATAGGCTAGTTATTATTACTATTAGTCTTTCCGTTAAGAATATATTTATTTATTTCTCCGTAGCAGCAGGAGTAAGGTTCTAAGAAAAGTTTATTGTTCAAAAATATGTTGCGGAAGGTAACTGCAGCGTAGATAGCTTCTTTTACCGAACACTCTGGGCCACGCGGCGTGGTGTGCACACGCTCACTGGAACACATCGCCAAGAGCGCCAGATGACTCGCCGTCACAGGAAGTATAGCTTATGGAGATCTAGAATCCGACGCATGTATTCCCATCTTAAAACTCATAGTAGACAACCTTAATGTAAGCAATTAAGGGAACATTACCGAGAAGGTATATAATAGGAATGACTTACACTTACTATTTCGAGAAATCGCCAAGCGGTTGGTCGACTCTTCACGTGATCAGAGGGCGGGCCTATTTTTTGGCCAAAGAATCAGCATTGCTATACAACGTGGCAATGCTGCCAGCCTTTTGGGCACGTTTCCTGTTGACAGCGATGCGGATGAATTTTTTGAAGCTCTTTAACTACTTCCCTTCCTTTTTTATATACTTGTACATATTATTATTTTAAAACTTTTTAAACTTATGTAAATATTATGTAAAGCAAAGAAATAAATAGGAATGAAAATACTTTTATAATAAATGAAGCAGAAAAGTGATATCAAAGAAAACTAAGTCAATTTGCGTGTATTAATGTCAGTCGACTACCCCATAGTCAAACAAGCGCTGTTTGTTCTGTCGTTCCGCGCCCAGTCGCCCGCTGCCCACCACACCGGCCCACACTTGCCCACTCGCCACCACTCGCCACCACTGCCGGTTCCCGACGATCGAACCATACAATTTCTTATAAAGTAAGTGTAAGTCTATAGCTGCAACTAAATCATAATGCTCACACGTTGATAGAATATTCCACTAACTGTGGGTGCAGTCGATGTCCGACACGTTGCACGCTGGCTGGAAGCTTGTGTTCAATAACTAATCCTATAGCAATACAATCCAATATGTCGTATGAAATCATTAAAAACTGAAATGATTGTGAGCGTGGAGTCAATATGTCACTAGGTACCATTCGGTTCCGTGAGGAGTAACACTTGAATGAGAAAATGTGCGAAGGTTATCAGCATTTTATTAAAATAATATACTTTTTAGCAACTGCTCATAATAATTGTGCTACCAAAATAGTGAGATAATAGTCTCCAAGCGGCGCATGCGCATGCGTAACATGCGCGACACATGTGACACGTTACTCGTTCCTTTACTGTATCTTGGATAAGAGATCATTAAATTAACTGTTGTACATATATTGTATCACTTTGAGCAGACGCTTGTACTGCTGTCGCCTTTACTGCGACCTCGCTCGTGTGCGAACTCGGCGAGTTGTTTCTTCCTTGGGACGCTCACGGCGGGCATGCTCATAAAAACATATATATCAGGTTGAGCTGATTCCCATTGTAAACATATTTGAAGTAGCTCACTAAAATGACCGCGAGCCACGACAGCACAAAAAAAATTGAATATCACACAATTTAAGGAAAAATTATATCAATCAATAATTGATAAATGCTATTATACGACTGATGAATTTCTGAATAACAGATTAATGTAGACTATTTATTTGACTGTATTATTAATTATGCATTGATTGTCGAAGTAACTCCATTTGTGACATTTATAACTTTTACTTACATTTTGACATAATCTGCTAAATAATTTGTGTTTACCTCTAGCATGATTAATATTGTTTTTATTTCTCATGCAACCATATTTGTACGCTTCTTGGCATAACATAGCGACCTAAAAACTTTAAGAACTGTATTCACTACCTATGTTATACAAATAAAATTGATTTTGACAAGTGCATTCAAATTAATATTCGACCGCTCTCTATCCTTTGCGACAAAATCAATTTTATTGCACCAGTATAGATTGTTTTGTTTTCATGTCAAGTTATTATTTTGAACACTTAAAAACAATGAAGGACAAACATTTACTCAGTTTTCAATGTATAATGCTAATCTTAATGTGATATGAAACCAAACGATGTCAGTAACCAGATAATTATGTAATAACATATTCTTTATTTCGGACCACTCGCAATCAAAATAGTACAGGTAATAACAATGGCTTAAAAGCTGTTGTTATTGCTGGTGTGTGTGTTTTAGTAAGCTTTTACAAACTAAGAAAACTACAAATGACGTGCCCTAAACAATGGCACGTGCCTTCGTATCAAGTGCCTTACAAAAGTAACAATCTACTTTGTGAATGTTTTCAAAGTTCGGTAAAGAGATTTCCCTTGCGGAGCGCGCTCTTGGTGCAGCATCGAGTTCCCTTGCGGAGCGCGCTCTTGGTGCAGCATCGAGTTCCCTTGCGGAGCGCGCTCTTGGTGCAGCATCGAGTTCCCTTGCGGAGCGCGCTCTTGGTGCAGCATCGAGTTACCTTGCGGAGCGCACTCTTGGTGCAGCATCGAGTTCCCTTGCGGAGCGCGCTCTTGGTGCAGCATCGAGTTCCCTTGCAAAGCGCGCTCTTGGTGCAACATCGAGACATCTTTCATTCTCTATCAAATTAATAGGCACTATCGTCGGAATAGAATAAGTAAACACGTTTTAAATTGTCCAAACTGAATTTTGCAAATTCAGTTTATCTTATATTCTTACCATACTTCATAGTCTGTGATCAGAGTAAAGCTAACTAAAAGCTTTTAAAGCAGCAGTTATGTAATTTGTGCAAACAAGTCACAAACAGTGGCACATTATGTTATTTGTGTGTTTAGTTAACGACACAAATTAAATCAGCCGCAGATCACAATCGAGTGGTCAACACTAACACGCGTTGCTTAGTTAGCAGCGCATGTCGCAGTTGTGCCACAGTGCGGGAGGAAACAGTAGGCTCACAGTAAACATTGAGCTCGTGAATAAGCGCAACCGTAAACCAAAATCGCTTTAGTGACAGCAGTGCTGCTACACGACATGCAGCATCAGTTCAGAACAATGACGTTCTGTTTATCTACATACATAATCTATTATTAAAATAAGATATTTATAAATATGTTTGAATGCACCTGCTGTCGTATGCCTACCTAATGTCCTGTGGGCCAGTACACTTCCCCGCTGTAGGTACGTACATGTAACTTCTTCTCAACGAGCTCGCTGGCGTCGCCTCTTCTGTTAAATCTTAATATTTTCTTCCGCAAATTAAATGAGATTCTAACGGTTCTACAACACACTTAAATAAACAAGCGAATTTCTTCAAACTAATTCTGGGGTACCCAACAACAAATTCGTAAAAGAAATTGGCCCTCAGAAGTAAAAAAAAGTCTTATCTAAAAAGAGGTTCTATTTCGCCGTTTACATTTGAATATCCAATATCTTCCGTGTCGTCTGTTGATGTCAAAAATACGCAACTATTTTAGAGTTTTCAGAAGTTTCTGAAAGAAGAGCATTTTAAGAGAAAGGTTGAAGTGAAAAAACTGCAGTAATTAAACTTTACAGCATCACGAAAAATAACTCTAAAGAGATGCTGACTGCCCCTATTAGCATACACAGCGTGGTTTGGCGACATTATTAACAAAGATTTGAAATGTCTGTCCATAACTGTAGTCAACTCAATGCAACACATGGCCGCTGCGTCCATGTTGCCATATGAATGCAACGCAAAGCCGCTGCGTCCATGTTGCCATATGAATGCAACGCATGGCCGCTGCGTCCATGTTGCCATATGAATGCAACGCATGGCCGCTGCGTCCATGTTGCCATATGAATTCCCGGCAAGACATTAGTGTAATGTGTTGGAGTTTAAGCACAACAGTGCAAGCTATTCACTTCCGCGGCAAACAATCCGGCAAGGCAATTAATAATCAGGCGTCGAGCGGCGCGCGCGCAACCACGCAGTGACGTCATCACATCGTTGCTGCATGGAGCAGCACACAGAAGAACTACTACTATACGAGACGATTAATTTACTATGGAAGTAGTCAGGTTGTGAGTTGTTCTCACAAGAGTTCAGCAAGGGATATTCGACACATTTGCGCTAGCTATTTTATGTTTATGACGATTATATGTATATAACGTTATTATTTGTGTATGTGAAACCCGAAACACGTGTCCAGTATTTTTATGTAAAGAATTAATGTACAAAATTTCAAAAAGGTATGATAAATCACAAAGTTATAAGCTTGTTATGTTACCTGGTTCCGCCGGCCGCTTGGCGCCCGCGCTTGCAGTGGCGCCGTGGCGTCTTCTTGCACTCATTGATAAATATTTCTGTTTGTAGGATTTTTAATAAACATTTTCATTACACTTGTAGGCTATATAGGGACTATCGTAACGGTCAAGTGTAGGTAGATTATGTACTTTATTTGTAAATGCAGCCGAAAGTGTAGAAGTGTAGAAGTAAATTAAGTAATTTTGATTGGCCCACGTTCAAAGCGGATGAAATGTGTTGAACATCGCATTAACTAAAGCAGGCTCTAGGTACCTATGTATAAATAATAGCGTACTACAAATAACCATCTTGGCGTGTCTAAACCGCGAATTCAAGGCTACCTACTTTCGAACACTTCATCGCTCTTAACAATAATTTTATCAATTAGTAACCACTATTACACGATAATGTTTATTTATATACGATAGGTAACACAACAACAAAGTGGCGCTGCAACAGCAGATCACTGCAAGTGACATGTCAGCATGCAGGCTGTCGACATAAAGCAGTCGTCACTTGGAACATCAACTTGTAACCACTTGACGCGTGTCTACGAATCACCCGGCCAGTTCAATAGTTTGTAATGATACAAACCAGATGATAACACAATAGAAACGTTACATCATTGCATTAAAAATGGGACTACTGTCCTATCCTTCCGCGACTTTTAACGTACTTCAGTAGCGGACATCTGGAGATTTCTTCATCAAACATATTAAACGCATATGGCGTGTTATGTAATCAAAACGACTTTGTCTCACGTTCGGTGATAACCTTACCACTGCTACACTTATATTATGTACGAACCACTGCTGCACTTACCGAAGTACCACCGCTACACTTACATACGTGCCACTGCTGTACTTACTTACATACGTACCATAGCTGCGCTTACATACGTAACACAGCTGCGCATACATACGTACCACTGCTGCACTTACCGAAGTACCACCGCTACACTTACATACGTGCCACTGCTGTACTTACTTACATACGTACCATAGTACCATAGCTGCGCTTACATACGTAACACAGCTGCGCATACATACGTACCACTGCTGCACTTACCGAAGTACCACCGCTACACTTACATACGTACCACTGCTGCACTTACCGAAGTACCACCGCTACACTTACATACGTACCACTGCTGCACTTACCGAAGTACCACCGCTACACTTACATACGTACCACTGCTGCACTTACCGAAGTACCACCGCTACACTTACATACGTACCACTGCTGCACTTACCGAAGTACCACCGCTACACTTACATACGTACCACTGCTGCACTTACCGAAGTACCACCGCTACACTTACATGCCACTGCTGCACGGGGACACATCGACATTTGCGGATGGCGCATGGCGTGCGGGAAATACGACGTCGTCTACCCCTTCCGGTGTCGCAGGCGCGACGAATATAAATATTGTTTTAGTTGACTTTTATTACTCAAAGTTTTGAACTTTTAGTCAATCAACTGAGTGATGCGAGCCGGATGACGGTCTTAAAATTTATTTTGAATTATACGTATTACCTACGCCAATTTGTCAGCTCCACAGTGCTTGATACCCACAATAAAGCCATTATGTCGCCACTTCTTCACACACGTCAATCTGTCACTGTGTCGCGATACAATGTAGGTGACATCATTAGTGAGGGCTGGTCACCAATTATCATAAACGTGTCAGTGAAGGGTGCCGGGGCCGCGCGCGGAGCGGCCCGGGCGCCGCAAGGCCCGTGGGCCCACCCCACCTGTAGCGCGCGGCCGGCGACCTGTGGCGCGCCTCCTCGTCTAGTTACATTACAACCCCCCGACCACTTCACACAGGTCACACACGCTTCCTTACCTCTATCGTTTACAACACTTGAAAACTGAGACTTGACTTCGGAAACATGTCATACATTTTGCCATCGAACTGCCCGAATAAAGCTTAGAATATAGAAAGAAAAAGATGCACTGAATTTAAAAAGTAATTTTTTTTTAGTTTAATATTTGCACGAGGGACTTCGACACCAATGATAGAAAGTTTAAAACCCTCATCATTAAACGTGTCCGTATCAAAAAAGCAATAAGGTTAAAGACAAAAATGAAGACAAGGTAGTTTGGCAATGATTCCTTGCTGCACATGTGGCTTCCCTGGCACCTCATTAACGGCATAACTACGTAAATGTCTATTAACTGCTCTCAAATGACAATATTATTTTTTGACATAAGTACTTCACTATCATCTGCCTAGCCTTTTCCCGACTATGCTGGGGTCGGCTTCCAGTCTAACCGGATTCAGCTAAATACCAGTATTTTACATAGAGCGACTGCCTATCTAACCTCCACAACCCAGTTACTGGGTAATACGATACCCGTTGGTAAGACTGGTTGTCAGACTATCGGGCTTCTGATTACCCGTAACGAGCACAAAGACCTACGAGTTACACCCGGGACCCACGGCTTAACGTGCTTTCCGAGGCACAGACCAACCGCGGCAAGCGTAGCTTAACCTGATCGATCGACCTGTGCGGCTGTTATTATTTAGCCACGAGCCTCTACTATTTTTTGACATACTTATTTGACATTAATGCATTTTTTATTTTATCAAGTACCAGGTACTTGTTGATGGCCCCTATGCTGTCCTCCCATACCCACTGTGATTTTATAACATTGTAAAAGAGTAACTGTGGAGTTTCTTGCCGGCTCTGCTCCATAGGAAACGACCAATTGGAACCGTGCACCTAGCTTCTGACGTTTCATAAGTTTCATGTTGGTGTATGTAAAATAAAATATTTTGATATTAATTTAGATGCTACGCTATCAGTATCCAGTATAATGCAATAGTCGTATGTCTACACACTGCAGAGCGCACACGATGTCATGGCGTCGTATTACATCGTGATTCTGTCCTTTCCATCTCACCGTTTAAACTTAGCTGAAATAAGTATGGAATGAGCTGTCATTCTAAATAATGCTAGGGACTATTCACTCACTTTAAGCTCACTTCACCTAACCTGCACTGTGACATTTTCAGAGACTAGATCGGTTGTAATTG
>VKGM01008187.1:1385-12687 GCA_007844875.1 Busseola fusca | reverse complement strand
GCACTATACCAATATTTATACAATGTTAATTTTTCTTTATACGAAACCTGAATATAGTTTGTTCAGAATAAGCAACTGAATTGATTTCAATCATTTTTACACCATGTTATATTTTTTCCCAAAAATATATAAAAAAGGTTACATGCTGGTCACCAATAGTTTTGCTATAATACGCGCAAAACGCAGGTTATAGCGGCACTAGGCGCGTACGCACTGCGGAGCACCCGGGGGGGGGGGAACATCTGAGCTTCTTCAGTGTTTTTGAAGGGACAACCAGGTAACGTAACAAGCTTATAACTTTGTGATTTTTCATGATACCTTTTTGAAATTTTGTACATACATTCTTTACATAAACATACTGGACACTTGTTTAGGGTTTCGCATATACAAAAAATAATGTTGTATAAATGTTAGGATTGGTACGATTGAACGTCCAAGAGCATTCGCTTCAACGAACCTAATGAAAATATCCCTTTATCAAGTGCTTCATGGACCAATAACTCTTATATGTATGTATTTCTTTTGTGTTGCCTCAAATCTTGGCCCAAATATACCTACGTATGTATGACGTATTTAACCCTAGCACGCTCAGCGTTAAGCTGGTATTTTCTACTGAATCATATTAAACATATCACAGATCTTCGGCGGGTTCTTTTCATAAAAGTCTTGAGGCATATTGTTTTAGCTTCGAGATAGAAGACATGTTTTCTAGTTAATGTTATTTTGTTGGCTTGCGGCAGGAGCTTGTTGCTAAATTCTAATAGCCGCACGTGTTGATGGATCAGGTAAAGCTACGATTGCCGCGGTTGGGCCGTGAATGGGTGAGCATCTTACATACCAAGATTCCCCCGTGCCTCGGAAAGCACGCTAAGCCGTTGGTTCCGGCCAGCATTCGTGGATCTTTGACAGTCGCTCGAAAGTCTGACAACCAGTCTTAGGAAGGATTATCGTATTACCCAGTAACTGGGTTGTGGAGACCAAATAGGCAGTCGGTCCATTTAAAATACTGGCACATTTAAAACAAACACTCAGCAGCATCTTGTTAGACTGAAAATCGACCCCAACATACAGAATTGGGAAAAGGCTAGGCAGATTATGATTTTGTTGGCTTGCAGCGCGCTTTGGTGTTTACTTTAAGTAAAGGAAGCAATTGTTATACAAACAAATAAGACGATGCCGTCAGCAAAACGAGAATTGGTCATCATTTCATCAACATCTTTCCACTAACAATGATCTTTCAACAATAAGAAAAGGGAAATGTTTTTGTAAATAATATTTAGTCTGTAGTCTAGAAAAAGACAACAAATTATCTTTTCTATTTAAAACATTTGCTCTATTATTCCAAAACGTGGACTAAAGTTAGACCTGGTTTAAAAGTGATGCTGTCACTTTTATTTTCTTAATGAAAGACAGAAATAGCATGAGTTTTAAACCAGGTCTTAGTTAGTTAGTCCACGTTTTGGAATTAGAGGGTAAGGGTCTTATTGTTCGAATTAAATTGATAAATAAATAAATAAATGTTAAAACACGCATTCACGAGCTATGCTGCGTGATGCGTGGCCGGTGGCAGTGTGATAATCGCCTTATCGTGGACGTTCACGGCAGGGAACGGAAATTTAAAAGCTTCTTCATATATTGTCATACATTTTATTTCCGTTTTATCGTGATGGCTTATCGCGATATAGTCACGTTAGAAGCATTTCTGAAAAACTCAGGATGGGGATCAAAGATTGCATGATTACAGTTTCCTTTCATAAAAACGTGATAATAACGGTAAGGATGAAAGAAGAGGTGAGAAGCAAAGTACTACAGACCCCTTCCAATCGTACTTTCTGAACTTCTACAGAAACTTCAACAGGAATATTTTTATGACACATACAGTTGAGTAAGCAGTAAGTACTATTTTTTATACTAGCTACTTGTAGTTAGCATAAAAATTAGTACTTACTAACACATTATAGCAGTTGTAGTAAACTAAGGATGTTTGAGTTACTGAACTTATTGGTCGGCTAGCTAAAAATAGAATAAATAGTTTTCCATGTTTTGGCCTCGTATTAAAGTTCACACAATAGTCCCACGTTCCAGTATTATCAGCATAGCTGCATGATCCTTTTTCATTAATCATATTAGCAACGTTGTTAAAAGCGCTGAAAACACGATAGCACTGCTGCGGATAAAACGTTTTGCCCTTTAATATTTAAATAAATACTTACAGGTTTAATTTAGAAATATTTCGTACTAGGTATCAAAATCAGTAGTTGTAGAATCGTGTTTCGTCACTACTGTTTTGTCAAGCAATATTAGATTATAACTATGTTATGCAAGTTTATGATAAGGTCTTCTTGTAAGTGAAAGCGCAATCAAGCTGCAGAACTAAGATATGAATCTAGTGTATTAACATGTGAATAGTTTGGTGATGCTCATGAGTCTTGAAAGGGGCCTTATTCTCTATGATACAATGAATCCGAGACCACCTCCAATATGAACACGAGATTGGCGGGAATAGCTAAGGGACTGACGTGGTTTCTAAGTAGGGAATCGTTAAGTGGTCCTATAGAATTAGGGTGATTTTGTGATCATTGTACACGAGATACTGAAGACAATAAAATTTGTGTCTCAAGAATAAGTCTAATGAACAAAGTGGAAGAGAGAAATACCGATAAAAAAATTCGCAATAAATGTCATCATCTTCATCATGGTGTAGATGAAAACAGTGCCACAAATAGAACGAAAAAAAAAAACTCGAGTTTCATTACACCATATATCAATATGGTGTAATGAAACTCGAGCTTTAAACATTAAACCAAGTTTTAGTTTTGTACAAAGCCAGTAATGAACATATACTCAAACTCATAGCGTAATCACATAGAATCAAAGATAGGACGGGTCGTTTCATTCAATAAAAATCAAATTGTCACACCGACGAGTCGTAACTGACACGTAATTCTACAGTTTAACGTCAATTCCAGTTCAAAGAACTGGTTATTTACTTCCAAAGAATAGAATGTCAACAGGTTGTACCGAGAATTTTTACAAAGCGGATGAAAGCTAGACATTACGAGGTACGATTTGTACAAATATAAATGATACCTATTGTTTTGTGAAACAAATACGTGATGTTGTAGTTTATCGTGTTGTGTTTAGTCTGAAACGTAGAATTATTTGGATTGTTGATTTTGAAACGTGTGCTTTTGCACTAGAAGCAACTATTCTGGGCCTTGAATTATAAAATGGTTTTGAACAAATCAGATGGGAAAGCATTTTTCCCTTGGTTCGATTCCAAATAGATTTGGCACAGAAGACACAGACGGAGCTCCTCTTCTAGCCAAGTGAACCTCTCAGATCTGGATTTGAAAAGAAATGACTTTATCAATCTTGTGATGGATGAGTTGCCGTTATGAATTGATAATCTCGATTTTAATTTGATTATATCCGGGACCGAATAAAGTGTGACAATAAAAAAATATCAGTATTTAACATCCGCAGAAATGTAAGTTTGTCAAGAAATGGTTGCGTATTCTCTAAGAACTAAACTAACGACATTACAAAAAGGTGATATACGTATACGTCGCTACGACAATCTTCCTGGTGTTACACAAATAAAGAGAGATAAGTTTACATTAACCAACCGATTGACCAAAACCATATTCTAACAATCCTTTTAAAAGCTCCTTATCTCTACGATGTCATTGTGTTTTTTTTGTTTGTACCAAAACTGCTAGCCTAACATCCAGATAACACAAATAAAAACCACAATAGATGAAACAACCGCTTCTCCTAATACACAAGTTGCAAGTTATACTCGTGAAAGCATTTGGAAACGGGCTGGGGGTCCAGGCCTGCACAATGAGTGACGGATTGACGACTATTGTTGCTGACAAAAGCGAGACAAATCAAAGAATAGCCCCTCAACGATTCTCGGGATCCACCGTTACGTTATGGAAGTCCCCCCTCTTGGTAATATCTCGTTATAGTTATTTAATTAAGTGCAATGTTGGGATTCTTTGTTGTTTTATAGCGAAAGGGCATTATGATTATGAAATATTTTCTGTGAAGAAGATAAACAATGACTGGAGTCAAAATGAAATACCCGGCAGTTCGAGTCTGGCCCTAATTCTCATATAGGTACATCTCCATAAATTGCCAACAGTAAGATATGAAAGTACTTTTACGGTAGAAAATTTATATTTATTTATATGTCCAGTTGAATAAAGTATAGAATTAAAGAAGTCAAGAGAAAATTTTATTATCGCTTCGAACAAATTACGACAACTGTAACTAAAATAGAGTTGGAGAGAACACAACTCATATAATAATATGTAGTTTTAATGTAAAGCTCTATTTGCTCTTATTTGTAAGTAAGAGTGGAACAATGGTTGTTTATGATTCCATTACTGTAAATATAAAGCATTTAATGTTTATAACGTAGCCATTTTAAGCGGCTTTCATTACACAATAACGAAATCGGCTTACCACGAATATACGGTCTGTATGTACAGAGTTGTTGATAACATTTTATACATATTCACTTATTCAGTATTACCTACTGCTCCAGTATTTGAACAAATCATAATATCGCTTCATCTAACTGTGTCATTATAACAATCAAGTTATTTTAACTTTTCATCCAATTCCGAAAAAAAAGGAAAATTATCTTGCCGGAAATTTACCAGAAAACTTTTCCTCAGTTCCCGCGGTCCGCGACATGAAAAGCTAATATTACCATAATAACACCCATCATTTGTATGCACGAGGGAAATGTGTCCATCAAAACTTAGCAAATTATGGTGTCGACATTTGTCATATCTAATCAAAACAGATCATAACCAAGCCCAACTTGTAGTGCGATGTGCTACCCAATGTTTTTTTTGGTTCACAGAATTTCGAACCCCAAACAGAGCCCCTTGGCTCTGTTTGGGGTTTATTGATAGAACTACCACGTAACACCGCACCGTGCCGCCATCAAACTACATACCTATTTCGTAGTTCATTATTTTGCAAATAAAATCGAAGTTTTTGGATATTATTTTTGGTTGAAGTTGAAACCAATTTTAATTAGCGTTGGAAACGTTCACCCGTTTTGTGGATTGCCTAGAATTTGCATTAATATAAGTAAAGTAATAACTGAAACAAATATTATTTCACCTTCAAACAAGGACGTGCTTCGGAAAAAAAATTAAATGAATCTGTCGAAAATCCGCAAAAGCAAGTATTGACACAGCCGCATTTTAGCGAAACAATAAAAGCAAAACACGAAAGTGTCACTTTACTAATGAAAAATAGGTAATTAAGCTTTTAATGCTTCACAATTGCAAGTAAAACCTGTCGGCGGCGCGCGGCGGGAGAGGAATCGATTCCCGGCGCAAAGCCGCGGCGACGTTGCCGCTCTGTCGCGCGTGTTTTGTTTGGGTTGTATGCAGCGGCAACAGGCCGCGCGCGCCACTCTCTCCCCGCGCGCCCCGCCAAACGTCATCGTTAAAAAAAGTTTCAAACCAAACTTACTGCAAGGCAACCGCAACTGTTGCAAGTTCTTTGCTCGCTTTACTATACACAAACTATTCAGAGTATAGCATAGTTTCGGTAACTTTAACTTGAGCTATTTCCACGTGTTTCGTGACTATTTAGACTAGGGGCGGCGCGGCAGGTCGGTTTCCTCCCCGCTAGTTCAGCCAACTTGCATCGTGCATACGTCCCATGACCGTGACCTATTTATTTCACACCGTCAATAATGAGACCATAGAAATTTTGATTAACTTGTGCTTCGTTTAACTTACGTATTTAAAAGGTGATTAGCCTAAAAAGCTGCTAAACACTATTTTGTCGTAGTAGGTACGGTACCGTAACAGTTTGTTAGGAACAGAATAAAATACTCTTTATTATGTACACCATATCAACCAACCAACTCCAACAAACAATCAAGAATCTCCAACTATTACGTCTTTACCATTGACTTATGTAACCTCGATGGTCCTCCGTCCTTACATATGAAATTGCTTTGTGAATATCGATATCTTTTATTCTATTTAGAATTCTAAATTTAAATTAATTTTATAATACTTTTAGCATGACGTTTCGTTTTTTTTTAATTCTCATTCCTTTTTTTTCAGCCATATTTTTTTTATATCGTTGTTTCTGTTACCACAGAAAAATGGAATTTGCGCGCTATTTTCGAATAGGTACTAGTTCTGTCGTGGCACCAACACAGCAAACAGATAGCACGCAATATTAGCGACTTGTATGAACATGGCACCTCATATAGACGCACGGTCCGTTTTTAGTTTGATCCGTCTGCAATTTTTTATCTCAACAATGAGCCCTGTGGCCACACACAAAAGTCGATAATAATGAATTGAAAGTCGTAGTAGAAGCAGATTCAACTCAAACCACGTTCGAACTTGTAGTAGCCTTCAACATAAGTGATAAATCGACCCATTTACTTACTTGAAATTGGAAAAATTCAAAAACTTGGAATGTGAGAACCGTATGAACTCACTGAATAACAACAACAAAATGGCCTCGAAGCACCTTATAACGGACCGTCCCAAAGTTATAATAGGAAACTCTCCGTCACACACCATACTCACCAGACCTTGCTCCAATTTCCATTTTTATTCGAAAACTGGATAATAACTTTTTACAGGAGAATTTTTCAAATCCAACGAGCTGGTGAAAAACCTCTCTAAAGAGTTCATCGATTCCCGTCCCCAGGATGTTTTTCACACATAATTATGGAAATTACTCGTTTCTTGGACTAAAATCAGTCTAAGAGCATACATCGTCGTGAAGAAACTCACGCGGCATGTCCTAAAATTAAAATTCGAAGACATGTGACATCCACCAGCACGCACTGGGCCCGCGTGCAGCACCTTTGTGCCTTATGGATTCGATTCTTGGTTTAGATCAACACTATCATCATTTTTCAGCCCTTATCCCATGTCACTTGGAGTCGGTGCGACACTTTCTCTTCCACTGTCATTCTATCATTCCTCACAAATTCATACATTTTCTTCTTTGATCTTCTTCTACCACTCCATCCTTCAATATTCATCACTCTTATACTTCATTCGGAATAAGATTAGACATTTAAACAAAGTTTTATTACAGTCCGCTCAACCGATTTTGAATTATACTCCGTAGGCACAAGGAGGGCATTGATAGAAAATAAAAACTTTTTTACAAAAAAAAACAACCGACTTCCGAAAAAAATACTACACAGTGAAAAATAACTAATTTCGGAAGTCGGTGTCTTTGGTTTTTGTATTCGTTTTTTGCCACCGACTTCCGAAATTAGTTATTTTTCAATGTGTAGTGTTTTTTTTCGGAAGTCGGTTGTTTTTTTGTGTAAAAAAGTTTTTGTTTTACACTTTATAGTTGCGAAAACTAGTGGTACCTATCCGGTCAGACTAGACGCTGACCCCAACATTGTTGAGAAAAGGCTAGCAAGCAAACGACGCAATTTCGTTTACTTATATTTTACCCGTAATTTTGATAAAAAACTAAACTACTGAACTGATTTTGATTAAATTTTTATGGGACCAAACTGAACGTACCTATGTATATCCTTTCAGGTAACAAAAAATCAAAGAAATCGGTTGGCAAGATATTGAGTTATTCGTCCATTTGTCGCGCACATACTTAATGCAAATTGAACACTTATACGGTTTTCTTATGGATGCCATTGTCCAATCAAGACCAAATGGGAAGCACTAGCTTTCGAATAAAAAAAGAATTACCAAAATCCGTTCAGCCAGGCGAGAGTTATGAGGTAACAAACATAAAAAAACAGCCGAATTGATAACCTCTTCCTTTTTTTGAAGTCGGTTAAAAAGTGGTTACAATGCCAACTATTTGCTGCAGCTACCATTTGTCATGGTCATGTCACCATCGCAATAGAAGACAAAATCTGTTGAACGGACTGTAAAAAAAAAAGGTTTGTTTATGTCAAATCTTATTACGAATGGAGAATGGTCACACATGCGTTTTATCCCTCCATATCTCATGTTAAGGCCGGCCGCACACGTTCGGTTTCCGGCTCAGGAATTCAGATTCTGAATTACGTGTGCCTAGCGCAAACGTCCGGTTTTTTGTATTAAGAATCTCACACGAACAATACGGCGGTTTTTTTCCGTTTAGAAAAATAAGACCGTATGCGCCTTGCTTAACATTTTGTATGTACGGAGAGCATTTAGGTTTCCGAATCTGAATTCCTGATCGAGAAACCCAACGTGTGCGGCAGGCCTAAGACAAACGATTCCCTTCCAACTTCATTGTAATTAACAGCACTTTCATACTTCCTCTAGTAATTGTGGTATTCATTTCTTACGGTACCCACTACCCAGTCTTGTTGCTCCACACATCCATCTGAACATCCTCATCTCCGCCACATGCAATTTTCTTCTTTATTGAAGAACTTGAGTTTCCAAATAAAACTACAGTTTATAACAAAGGTAGTAATTTTTTAATACAAGTTGAGCTCACATTTTATGATGTAACAAAATAATGAACCCTCATTAAATGACTAGGTAGGCATAAATTATAATATATTCTTATAAAGTTAGCCTGGTGTCGCGTTTAGAACAATTTTGTACAAACTCATTCTTAGCTCTAACTTGAATCACTTTACTTACACTCAAGCTAAGGTTTCCCAAGACTAGGTGGCCGCCAAATAGCATCCGCAATTTATATTCGAATTACGTCACTGAACGTTACCTATATAAATCAAACCAGCCAAGTGCGAGTGGTACTCGCGAATGAATGGTTCATACCATTACTATACAAAAAAAAGTTCTGTTTTTATTAGGTATTTGTTGTTATATCGGCAACAGAAATACATCTGTGGTCATTTCAACTGTCCAGCTATCACGGTAGATGAGATACAGCCCGGTAACAGACATTCAGTGGATTCTTAGTAATATAAGGTCTCGTTTTTACCCTTCGAGATCGGAACCCTAGTAAGTGAATTGGTGGGTTTTCTTAGAAAGCGTTTTTGACGCCGTAAAGTCAAACCCCGCTACCATAATTTTCATTAAGTTCGTTATATTATGGCAGCCACCGCTCTTATAGGAAACCGTATCCTTAGGCTTACTTGCACCAACATTTTTTATAGGCGTTTAGCGTAAAATCTATTTGAAACATAATTCTATCCCAGTCAACATTGTTTTAAATTCTCAAACCGCAACAACATTTATTCCTCAGATATAAGTTATCTGACTATTGACAAACCAAACTTAAATGTAACAAATCTTAATTTAGTAGGTACCTTTTGGTAACGCATAGCAACTAAACATTATAAGCCATGACCTTCCAGAGACAATCACGTGGGCTTTTTCCATCTCCGTTAGAACCGGCTTCCAATGTAGGTAACCGTACGTAGATGAATACCAGTATTTCATGGAGCGACTGCCTATCGGACCTCCACATCTCAGGTGTTACGTAACACGACACCCCTTGGTAAGGCTGGTTATCACAATTTCGGGCTTGAGACCCGTTACGACCTTCAAAGATCTACAAATGACAGCCGCCCAACGGCTGAACGTGCTTTTCGAGTCACAGAGGGGTCTCTTTAATGGACGGTCCCTAATACTTGAAAGAATTTCTCGAACTACATATAAGGCAGGGAACGGTGCCAGGACAACACGCAACAAAAAAAGAGGTAATAACAAACCGGTATCACAGCGTATAACACTGCAAATAAAGTTCCAAACTATTGTTAGATAGTTCATTCTTCTTACGGGGACGGAAGGTCAGATTTTCCTTGATATACCTACAAACATTAACATAACAGTCATGTTAATACATTTTGTATAAATACTCTGCAATTCGGACAAAAACTTACATAGGTACCCTGGCGAAGGGTGAAAGTCTTCATGAGGGGAAACCGGATAAAAGAAGTTGGTAATTTGTAGAAGTTTACAATAGTCAGTTTTGGAACAAGAAATTGAAAGGAAAACTTTCATACTTCGCAGGTAAAGTTCTGAAAACTTACTCATGAAGTAGCGAAATTTCTCTTTTAATTTAACGTCAGTACCAGAAAGTATATTTTTTCTCTCAGTACAATGACGAAATTTTACAATCACAAACATAGTCAGTCTTCATTACGCAAAATTTTTTTAACTTTTTACATAGTTTTATTTTTTTTTTATTTATCTGTCTTTAAATAACTATTCAATAAATAAATAGTCTTTGATAAATTATAGATAGGCACTGCACGCAAAACTTGCCCCCCGGGTTTCCTTAATATTACGGCTTATTTACTATCGTATTGTCATATGAGGTACTAGGGCCCCATAACTAACACGCACTTGAATCTCATATCAAAAGGAAATCGAATCACTTGACATAATATTTTACAATAGGTTTTTTAGAAACAGAGGTAATCTTTTAATCACTTTTTAATTCAGACATATAACAGACGTAGTAGCGAAGTGAAAACTGTGTTAATTAGTGCTGTGGAAGAACTCAGTACCACTGATGCCGAGCTTTCTCGAAATATTACCATAATCATAAACACACTTTACAGAAGGATAGCTCATAGTATTGTTAATAGCATACCTACTGCACGCTGCCAGGAAACGTTTTTTTTATGGGCGTCATTTAGAATCTCCCAGCATTAATCGTTTGATATATGTATTTTTTACATTTTTACTGATTTCACTGTTCTTCTTGTTATTAAAATATAGCTAGCTCTTCTTCGAATTGAACTGACTAGCTGACGACTGTGCCGCGATCTCGTTCAACAACATATCCTGCATTTTACTTCTCACTACCAATTTTCTGATGGGGTCTAGTTGCTTAAAATACGGTGCTAAAGATTTCAGGAACATAACGTCGTAGTCCTCGTCAGAGGACAGTTTCGTTATCTTGTCAGGTATGGGGTCTTCTTCAAAAGCTTCGTCGAGGTACACTTCTACTTCGTGATTCTCTTCCTCATCTTCCTTTTCTTCCACTTCATATTCATATTCGTCATCATCTTCTATTTCTACTTTCGCTTCAACACTGCTCTCGTTATTCCCGTTGGTTTTATTAAGAACATTGCTTTTACGCTTGATTGTATAGTCAGGCGTGTTAATAAACTTCAACATATCAAAATGCCGCCATTTCCCCGAGTACTGGTCTTCGGGTCCGAACTTTTTGATTTCTTTCTTGAACAGATCGCGGAGGTTCTTCCATTTTACTCGGAGGCGTTCTTCTGTGAAAAGAGATAGAAAACCTTGAAACATTTTTACCTAATGCTATTCATTAATTAAAAAATAAGAAATTAACTAATGTGTTTTTTGATGACACTGGGCTATAGAACCTAAAC
>VKGM01008165.1:2849-13092 GCA_007844875.1 Busseola fusca | reverse complement strand
AAATATCCTATATGTTAGTCTAATATTTAAACTATATTAATTCTCTTTGAAAAGCTGTATCGCATATCAGTGATCACAATATTTAATTATACTTAAGACCTATTTGGTAAAATTTATTGCCTTATTAATACTTATTACTTGCTTCATTCGCAGTAGTTAAATAATATATTCCAATTGTTTTACAGCTTATGCAAAATGGCCGCGAGCTCCTGTCAGTCCTAGCCCAGGAGCTAGACGAGCTCTCAATCTCCATCCGTCTCCGCCTGCTGTCTCCGCCACCAATAAGCACAATATGGCTCCTCCTCTCAGCCGACCTCTGTCTCAACAAGTTCCTCCCACTACCAAACACACTGCAGCAATTCTACGCAGCCCACTTAGAGCTAACAACAGAAGAGAATTTCAGTGAAGTCAGCTACGGCTCTTGGAAAAAAAGCCCCGAAAAAGATGATTACAGGCCCGATACTAACGAAATTGCTGAGAAAGTCGGTCACAATTTGTCGCAAATAAGCCTCAATAATAACGAGGATACGAAGCCTAAATTACGACCAATCTTAGGCGCTGGCGCAGGCTTGTTAAGGCAAGAACAAGCATTATCTGTAAGCCAAGATACTTTCGAAACTTGGACTGCTAAAAATAACTTGAACAAAAGATATGACTTGAACTCTTGGCGGCAGCAAGAAGAAGAGAAAAAAGAGGAAATTGAGTACAACCAAACGGTCTTACCCCCCAATGTGCAAGCTTTCCCTGTGCCTGATTACCCTCCGCCTGTAAGCCGGTTTAACTACTCTGATAACTTCTGCAACTACCTCCAGCAGGGTGACGGAACGTATATTCAGAGCCAGTACACTAATGTTGCGTTTAACCAACAAGGAGGTGATACTTTCCAGAATTTTCCTGAAAGAACTCCATTGCCCTCCACCAACACTGAGAGACCGCCTCCTGTAGTAGAAAGAGTCGCTCCAACCCCGGCCCAAATAATACCTGAACGTGTGAACAATGAACTACAGAAGAACAGCAGCCGACGTCCCGTAGAAAACTGGAGAAAAGAGAAAAATGAAGCCATGGAGGACCCTAACAGGAATAGACAACGGAATTGGACCCGTCAGAAATCCAAAGACAATGTCAGCGAAGATGAGGATAAAGAGAAATATAAGGACCGGTCCACATCGAGAAATAGGGATGGCAGACCTGCGAAGATGAACCGCAGAAGTAGTGGGGAGGAGGAAGGGGGCACTGCCAAGACTCCCCCGAGGAGACACGTGACAGAGGTCCCGAGGAACACTAAGTATTGGGACCACGATGACCGGTGTGATAAAGATTACAATAGTTAGTAGGAACAGGTTTTGTAGCCGGTAGTTGGCGTTGTGTGGAAAGTTGGGGACTTGGCGGACTATGGGAGACTGTAACCCCCATGGGGGAATGGAACCTTGTCACATAGTGAATACAATGTTTGTGTGATGCAGCTAAGCTAGTGGCGAAATAAAACCATTATTTATCATGAAAATCTAACACTGCCAGGTCCACTCCAAATGGGGGCAAACGACCCCAAGCATGGGGGAGTTCGACCCCAAGCATGGGGGAGTTCGACCCCAAATAGGGTTGAAAATGAGATTTTTTAATTAAACTCACACCATAAGACTTCTGCATCCATAATATATGCTCACTATAACGCCATTACCCTTTTGTCATAAGCAGGAGGGTAGCACACAACGCCGTCTATGGTGAAATAACTAAAATAATGGACTTTACCAACAAAAATTGGGACTTTGATAGTGAAATTAAAAAGTGACAATGACACTATTTAGGGAAGTGACATTATTAGTACCAAAAGTGTATGCCAGTTGACAAATTTTAGTGTTAATAAAGTACCAATTATGTACCAAGATGTTCAGTGTACTTTGATACCAGGTAGATCACAATCCGATTTGTCGTTGTCCAGTCTTATAAAGGATAAGTTAGTAATATTAATATAACTCTGACATACGATACGACATACATGTCGATCGGAATTATAGTACATTAGTGTTAGATCATATTGGCAACCAACAATTCATAGGTTGCAAAAATTGGACGATATATCGGACAAGTCGGTTGTCTGTGGTCTACGACCTCATTTAGACTATACTTTTATAGTATGTTGCAAAAAAACATAATGAAAACAAAATGTGTTCATAAAATCTTCACAATTCGTGATTACATAACTTAATTAAATATATTTTTGATTATGGTCTAAAGACATGGTTTCTTAGAAGAGCGGTGGCCGCCACATAACGGCCGTCATGAAAGCGATGACGACGGGGTTTGACAATCCGGTGTCAAAAACTCTAGAAAAACACACAAACTGACTCATAAATAACATTTGACGATGAGACGCCATATTACTGCCACCGCTCTTTTAACAAACTGTCTCTACTCAAAGAAATGATTCGAGATCGGCGTTCGGCGCTGTGATTGGGCCGCTCCAAGGTCCTCGATCGCGTTAACATAAAATAAACTCGCACTGGGCCCTCTGATTAATTTCGGACTAACGGAACGTAGTCGAAACTATTCAGACAGTCCAGAAACCTTAAATAAAATAAAACTGTAGTCAATAATCATGAATGTTCCACGATATATGTACAAGATGGAGGCGATAATACGGCAATAAATTAAATTTCGTATGTTTAGCCTATAATGTTCCTACTGTTAGGATACAGGCCGCTTTGTGAGATTAGAGTGGGCCGTAATCCACCACGCGGGCCCAGTGGGTTGGTAGACGTCACGTCTTCGAATTTTTGGTCCTAAGACATGTCAGTTTCCTCACCATGTTCTTCGTTGTTTTGAGAGCTGTGGTAATGAATTAAGTAACACAAAGCCCTCGAACCTACGATCTACGGTTCGGTGAATCGTGGCCGTTCCCACTGGCCACCACTGCTCTTGAATTTATAAGATTCTTAAATATTCCTAGGCTGGTATTGTGATTTACTGTCGTATTGTCGTTTGTCGACATTGTATGATTGTATGCATGCTTTAAAATTATTATGTAAATGTGGGCTCGAACGTTTATTATAGAGATTTTTCAAAAAGTAATGTGTTATTTGTATTTTAATGCAAGAGTGTGTGTACTATACCCAAGGCGCTTTAGTGTGGCAATAGAAGTAACTGGCCTCATTTTTTTTTCTATTTCATCAAGAAAAGGGCAGAAGATAAATATTAGTTTAGTTCTGTCATATTTTTTTTTTTTTTTGGTGGGTGGGGGAAATCATCAAATGAACTCTCCCCCGCTCTGGGCGGAGCGAAAGGACGTGTCAGGCTTTTACTAACCAAAATCCACCCATGTTCCTTCACCTGCCCATGCGCCGCCAGGGACCCCGGTATCTCTTTCGAACTACCCACGGCCCAGTTCTGTCATATTGAGATTGTCTATAGAGTATAGACAGTTTAGACGTGATTAAAAATATGGCGACCAAAATTACCTCAGACGTTGACTAGTTTGACAGGACTGTCATTTTCCTAATGAAATGGAAAGATGCACTGAACTCAGATGAAGTTTAGTTAACTAACATTTTCTAAGTCAAATCAAATCCATTTAATTTCCAGAATGTAGGTTTTTACAATGATCTTAAAACTATAATGTCCCTTTACATTCTACCATCGCATCGTTGTGCAAATATTTAATTTTAACCTGCACAATCAGGAACATTTAAAAAATAATTAAATTAAATAAAAACAGACAGCAAGAAAAAATATGAATCAAAAGGAAATTGATGTCAAGTTATCCCATGTCAATTCAGGTTAAAAATATATAAATAATTGTAAATTAGTGTCATATGTCAGTGTTTGTATAGTAAAATTTAATTCGACAATCAATTAATTATTATAAAGTATATACCAATGTTATTAAATTATTTTATTATTCTGCGCAATCTGTCAAGTATTCTTTAAGCGTATAAAAGCCTTTTTCTTTCAACCATTGCGTTATCTTTTTTTTAAACATTGTAAAAGGTAAATCTTTAAAAATGTCCGGTAATTTGTTATATACCTTTACAGCATTTATGTATGAGTTCCTCTTATACAATTCGAGCCTGTATTTCGGTAAACAGAGCTCATGTTTAAATTTAATTTTATTTCTAGGTACTACATTTCGTTTGGTTACATCTTTGCGTTTAGTAAAATATTCCGGATGTTGTTGTACAAACAGGCATAGTTCTCTAATATACATACACGGTAATGGCAGAATATTGTACTTTTTAAACAAGGGCTTACAACTATCCGTGTACCAGGCTCCACAGATTGCACGTACACATTTTTTTTGTACTATAAATACTTTATTAATATCCACCGAATTACCCCACAACAAGAGCCCATAAGCGAGTACGGACGAAACGTAACCGTGATATGCACAAAGAGCAGCTTCTGCTGATACCGTGACTCTTAATCTTTTTATTGCGTAGACAAATCGGTCGAGTCTATCACAAACGTAATCGACGTGTGATTTCCAGTCGCAATTCTGATCCAACATTATACCGAGAAATTTTGTACTTGCCACTTGTTCGATAATAGTATTATTATGTTTAATATTTAACGTCAATGGCTTTCTTTTATAGGATTGGAATTGGATCATTTTAGTTTTCTCCATATTAATTTGTAAGTTATTAGTATGTAGCCAGTGTATTATGTCGTCTATTGCTTTGTTTATGTCTTGTTCATATGTGTCTGCATTTTCACATTTCACAATGAGAGTTGTGTCATCGGCAAACAAGATTGTGTTATGGCAAGTGATATTTGGGAGATCATTAATATAAATGAGGAATAAGAAAGGTCCCAATACACTTCCCTGTGGCACTCCAAAATGATTTAGTCGATATTCACTTCTATGTAAAATCTTTTTGTTATTGTGAATTTTAGAGATTTCTACACATTGTTCTCTGTCATTTAGGTAGTCTCTCAACCAATCGTTCGCTTTGCCTCTTATTCCATACTTTTCTAGTTTGTTTAAGAGCAATTTGTGGTCTACAAAGTCGAACGCCTTACTCATGTCTAGGAAAAACGCAGCAATTGGCAAGCCATCATCTATAGCCTGAGTGACTATTTTGATCAAATTGAAACATGCCAATGAAGTGGTACTATGCTGTCTAAACCCAAATTGCTCATCTTTTAGTATCCGATGACTTGTTGTAAAGTCTTGAAGTCTTTTCAGCATAATTCTCTCAAAGATTTTTGACATGATTGGTATCAGCGTCACTGGCCTATAATTATTCATGTCAGTTTTTTCTCCTTTTTTAAAAAGTGGTTTTATGACAGATTTTTTCAATACATATGGAAAGGTCCCTTCTTCAAATGATAAATTTATTAAATAACATAGCGGTTGACATATGTACGGGGCGCATAATTTAATTACATTGGTTGTTATGTCATCTACTCCTGCTGAATTTGTGTTATTAAGATTTTTTATGGTTTGAAATATTTCCATCGCATCAGTAGGCTTTAGGAATATTGTATGTTCGATATTAGTATCGATAGTTTTGTTTATCTCGTCTATATTATATTTAAAATTCTTGCTATTTGTCAATTGTATATAAAACTCGTTAAATTTGTCACTTATCTCCTTAGGATCGTCATATGTCCGATTATTGTTGATTATTCTGTCAATTTGTGTTTTCGTACTAACGTCACCAATGTTTTCATTTATCACTGTCCATGTAGCTTTACATTTATTTTTATTAGTGTCAATATATTTCTTACTTTGTAGTTGTCTTGATTTATATATGCACTTTTTGAGTATGTGGCTGTATGATTTATATTGTTTATTTGACCTTTTTCTGTTTGTTTTATTGTGTTGCTGGATAAGATAGAGATATCGTTTTCTTATACAGGATCTTCTTATGCCCTTCGTCAACCATTTATGGTTCCCATTTTTATTTGTCTTCTTTATTGTGTTTATTGGGAAACACAGGTTAAAAAATAATTTAAATAGAGCATGAAATTCGGTAAAAGCTTCTTGTAAGTTTTTTTTCTCGTATACGTCTGTGAAGGTAAGAGATGATATACTACTATGGAACTTGTTCATGTTTTCTCTACTATAATCTCTAATATTCTCATACCAGTTGCATATTTCGAATGATTTAGTCGTTTTCAGCGATAGCGTTTGTCCTGTTTCGTGGTCAGACAAGGCAAGGTGATGTACCTCCGCTTTAACTAGCTTAATGTTGCTTGCTAACTGATCAAGACATGACAATTGTCTTGTTGGAGTTTTGATATGCATTTCAATTTTAAAGTTTTTTAGCATACTCTTCAACTCTTCGCTACTCTTGTTTGGCTTTAAAATGTCCAAGTTCCAGTCACCACAAAGAATAATTTTTCTATATTTCTTAGTAAGACTTACTAGTAACTGTTCAAGTTTCTTTAGAAATATTTGTGGGTTACTGCTAGGTGTTCTATATAAACAAATAATCAAAATTTTATTAATTTCTACGCCACAACATTCAAAATTAAATTTACACGCCAAGTCTTTAATAATTGTCAAAATTTTATATTTCATATTATATTTTATCAATATGCATACCCCTCCTCGTTTAGTATCTCGTGAATATGATGCAGCTAATTTATAACCGGAAATTTTCAAAAGCATTTCTGTCCCTTTTTTCATGAAAGTTTCAGTCAAACACACCACATCTATTGTACCATTTTGCGACAGCTGGTGGATTGCAAATGTTAATTCCTCAGTTTTATTTATGGCGCCGGCAATGTTCTGGTGAAATATTCTAAAATTGAATTCCGGATTAGGGGCGAAAACATTTCTTCTCTTGTGACGGCCCTACTGTATTAGATTGCGTTCCTAAATTCGGTGTAGATTTTTTAAAATAATATGGTATCGTTCCCTTCCTGTGAGTTTCGGTGGTTATCCTCTCCAGTTTGGTCAGAGAGGCAGTACAATTATTTTTACCTCCTGGATGGTTTTTTTCAAACGACTTAAAATAATATGGAATGGTACCCTTTTTAATAATGTTTGTGCTTTCTAATTTAGCCTTGTTCCTTAGAAACTTAAGATTTTTATAACACAAAAATGTTTTATCATAATAATTTGAGTCAATCGTGAAGTTAATTATTTTACATACATCTAATAAATAATAGTATTTATCGTACGGGTAATTACCTTTTAGATTTATAAATGAGCAGTTTTTAAAGTTGTCACATATAGTTTTTAAGCTGTTATTTAACATACTTTCATTTAAATATCTGTTCTGTAGAACACTAAATACTAACAAGTTAACTTTTTGGAAGGATTTCAGGATGGTTACTAATTCAATTATTACTTTACTGGGGTTAGTATCATTTTCTCCTAAACAAATACATATATAATTATTTTCGGAATCTTCCAGTTCTTTAATAGGTTTCAGAATTTCCTCTGTGGTGGCATATGGTTTTGTAGTGGAAGAGATGTAATAATTGTTGTACTTTGTGTCTTTTCTCGATTGTATGAGTAGTGAAGCAAGCCCTGTGAATTGTTGGCCTCCTACTATAGTTATCTGGGATTTCAATTTATTTCCTGAGGCGTTAGGCAGCTGGTGAAGGTTACTTTTTCTTTGTTGCTGGTTTAATTTATTTTTTTCATGCAGATTTCGTAAAGCGCCATCTGTTATGCCCTGGTCGTACTTCTTCAAGTTAACGTTGTGTTGTGGTGATTCGCTCGGGCTTGTGTAATGTGTAGCGCCATCTGTTAAGTTATCTTCACACGATTTTGACTCAAAATCAATTAAACTCGTGTCAAGTTTCTTTTTGTAAGTATGATTAAGATTTTGTACCTTGCAGTTCTTCTTTTTCGAAGTTGAGCACTTTTTTGAACTACTAGTTGGTCCGCTACATAGGTTTCTTAATTGCGCTATGGTATTTTGTTGTTCAACTGTTTGTTTTTTCAAAGTCATATTTTCCATAATTAAATTATCTATTTCGTTATTAGCGGTATTTAGTTGTATTTTCAACTGTTCAATTTCTTCGTTTAGTTTTTCAAACTCTTCGCAACTTAAGCCGGTTGAAATTTGTGGTAGACTTCTCGAAAGGTATTCAGAATTTGTAGAATCGAAAGAAGAATCAGAAGAGCTAACCAATGTCTTATGTCTTCGTAGAGTTATATTTTCAGTATCCATCTTGTCTTATGGTAAAAAATAAAAAAAATGTTCTCAAGGTACAAAAGTGCACACTGTGCTCGGATTCGAACTCGCTGTCTGTCACAACACTTTATTGTATGTAGGTATATCACTGGTTGAGTTGGTATTGTATATTTACTTTCGATTACTTCACTGTAGCACTATTGCGTTGTCTGTGTTGTGTATCATTGTGTTGATATTTAACAAGATTGTGGACTTGGACCAGTGTTGCCAGCCGTCCCGATTTTGATGGGACGTCCCGATTTTTAAATCAAATTGAAATGTCCCGCGCGGGACAGGCTCGGTCCTGCTTTTCGGAGAGAACTCGACCGTACGTGGCACATGCAGACTGTTGTTTTTTTTTTTATTGTTTTTTTACTATGTCCCGCTTATGACGGAAGAATCCCGCTATTTTCACTCAAAAAGCACCAAAGTCCCGACTTTGCAAAAAAAAAAAAACTGGCAACGCTGACTTGGACATACAATACAATGTGAAAGTTACGTTAAGTAAAATCAACACCCAACTAAAAATCGATTCCGTTTTTTATTCAAACAGTTCAGGCGGGGTGCGCGGTCTGCGCGCCGCTTCCACAAATGTTTGCGGCTCCGGATTTACCACGCATGGACGTTTGGCCTCTTCTTCCTCAATCTCGTCCGGGCTACGCTGTCTGCACACCGCGGCACGAGGGGCAGGGGGGGGGGCATTTTTTTGGGACTACGGTAAAAAATAAGTTCACGACTTACCAATGCCGGGTCTCTCCTTGCGGTCGCCCCCCCGGACAGGTCGGGCAGGGACGAGCTTGGGCCCCTACGTTCCAGGCTGGGTCGGGGTTCCTGCTGTTGCTCGCCACGCCTTATAGGTGGATGCTCGTCCTCTTCCATATCCTCCGGTTCATTGTCGCTCTCCCCTGAAGAGTAACTCAGCATAGACACTGAGCCCTCTAGTGGAGAATAAAGGGACCTTGATGAGGGCGATCTCATTGATACATTCACGGTCGGACATTGACAACATTAAAAGTTGCATTACCTACGAGCTTCTCTTAAGGGTAGTGCGTTGCTGGTTATAGACAACTTAGATTTCAAAGCTCAGAATTATAAGTCAGCTTGGAATTTATTATATTAGAAGGTACGACAACAAAAGACTGCTCGTAAATAATCATGTTCAGGCGCTATTCAAGATTGAGCACATGCACATTGAATCGTGTTCTTCCATTCGTCACCTTATAGACGTCATAAATAAAAACCTTCGCGCTTTGTTAACGTTAGGTCAGGACACAGAATTTAGTTTACAAGATACCCTCATTATTTATATCATGTCCGAAAAACTTGACAGTGTCACACGTAGGGAATGGGAAGAACATCTAAACTCACTTGATAATCCTCCTACATTAGATTTATTTATAAATTTTATTAGCAACAGAGCGGACTTGTTGGAAACTTTACAGGAGCATGAAAGGAATAGTACTAGAGAACAACATACAGAGACAAACTAACATAATTCAAATATACTTACACTAAAAACTAAAAAATCAAATTCAAACAAGTGAAAATAAATATAAAAATAAAAAATACAATAATAATAAAAAAATGATAACATGTCCTATGTGCAATCAAACTGATTACTTATTCAACTCTGAAGCCTTTAGAGCCTTGACTATTGAAGCTCGTATACAAAGGGTTAGGGAAGCAAAAGTCTGCCTTAATTGCCTTCGACCAAGGCATGCAGAATCAAAATGCAATCTAGTTCCTTGCAAATATTGCAAGAAAAAGCACAGTACGCTGCTTCATTTTCATGAAGTAGAAACAACCCCTTTTCCAGAACCAGTTAATAATTTTGCCGGTTCAACTAATGATCAACAGTTTCCTACTACTCCGAATGTTTTGCTTTCCACAGCGGTCGTGAGAGTGGTCGACAGCAAAGGAAACGTGCGGACTGCCCGAGTGCTACTCGACAACGGTAGCACGGGTAACTTCGTAGCTGAGTCACTTTGTGGTAAGCTGGGTTTGTCGAGACGTAGTGCGAGCGCCACCGTGACAGGTATAAATAACAATACTTCTCATTGTACACAGTCTTGCAGCCTTACTATTATGTCAACCTATAGTGACGACTATACATT
>VKGM01008158.1:0-14537 GCA_007844875.1 Busseola fusca | reverse complement strand
TTAATATGGAGAGCGATCTCTATACATAAGTAAGTTTAGGTAATATACATCAATTCAACTTTTTGGAAAATATTGCATCACTGCTTAGTTGCTTACCATCATGCGGGATCGGGGTCAAGCACTAGTTTATAACATTACACGTTATTTTGCCTCAGATATTATCCGTCCACACTTGAAATAGACAATTCTGGTAAACGTAACAATAACATATATGACTACCTACCTCGGAGTATTTCTAAGAAATGTACTGAATGTTTTCAATACTCGGTGGGTTTCGGTTCTAAAAGGAACTTCATCATGAAACAAATATCTACATACATATATATACTTATTCGTTATGTCAAGACATGTATAATAAGAAAGAGTTACCGTGGCCCCTGGCACACAGGCAAATGGAGGAACATGGGTGGGTTTTGGTCAGTAAAAGTCTGACACGCACTTCCGCTCCGCCCAGATCGGGAGAGGTCATTTGATGATTGCCCACCCAAACAAAAATGGGGTTAATGAATATTGAAGTATTATGACGTTGCTGGGCTTATCTAGAAGACTCATCAGCATTATTTAATAATAAATAACTGTGGGATATCGGTCTATGTTTCTTGATGAAGGTCGAATTGGCATCGTAATCGCTCGATTATGAAGATTTTCACTCGGTATCTCATTTATTTTCGTGTCACGTACTCGCAGCTCGGTTGATCACTCTCCTCTTTATTGTTCATTTTTTCCAAGAAATTCCCCTAAGCTATTCTTTTGAGTTATTTCAATCAATAATTATCTATGTGTATTGAATTGGATTGCGGGCCAATGCAAGCCCTTTGGGTTCTTGGGATCTTGAGATATCGCGACGATTTACACCCGAATACTCTCGCCCATGTGTACATTGTAATCGCTTGGAAATAATCGAAATACCTATATCGGTAAACCCACATAACAAAGGATACTGTTGTTAATATTCATCTTTTGTTCAAAGGCCTTCATTACATAAATCTTGCCATACTTAATACTGCCTTCTAAATTTAACCTTGGTAACTAATTTGTTTGCCGGAAAAATAAGCTTATAAAATGAACTCGTGAATATGGAAATAAAGCTCATAAAAAAAAAAACTGTGCGGTCAGGGGACCCAAATACTCGTTTTTGTAGCTAGTATAAGTTTTTAGCAGCTTTATGAAGTTGTCGCTATCTTGGATATTCACCCTCAAAAAGCATGAAAATGACACATGATGGAAGATTTGGACGTTTTTGTAGCCGCTATTTTGGACTTTTATTATGACCTCATTGTTAGCTTCAGTACTGTCGAAAAACCACGGAAACTATTGCAAAGAAAGAAAAAAACCGGCCAAGAGCGTGTCGAGTCACGCTCAGTATAGGGTTCCGTAGTTTCCCGTCTGTCATAATAAGTGTCAATTTTTTTTCTCTTTAACTCTTAAGTGTCCCCACTTAAGAGTTAAAGAGAAAAAAAATTGAATTCAGTCTCAATAATAGTTTTTGTAACAAAAGAAGAAACATGAAAAAAAAGCGGAAAATTAAACCCCATCTGGCCCGAGTTTTGAACCCGGGTCCTCTAGATTCAAGACCGCCACAATTACCATTGAGCCACCGTAACTTACGACATGATCACGAAATTTACCTTTATTTAATTGTAATTTTGTTTGCGATTTTTTTATTTGAAAGAAGATACCTTCAGAATAATAAAATATGTAAACAAAGATAAAAAAAATGCTTGCATATATGGTTAAATTTAGTTTAGAAATTATTTTGTACAATTTTTCAAAAACTGTTCAACCTATTAAGTTCAAAATAATTTTCCTAGAAAGTTTACATAAAGTTCTACTTTCAAGGTTTTTTTCATATTTTTTAAACTTATGGTTCAAAAGTTAGAGGGGGGACACAATTTTTTTACTTTTGGAGCGATTATTTCCGAAACTATTAAAATTATCAAAAATTGATTGTAGTAAACCCCTATTCATTTTTAAATACCTATCCAACAATATGTATATCACACGTTAGGGTTGAAATGAAAAAAAAAATCACTCCTCACTTTACGTGTAGGGGGGCGTTTTATTTTACCACTCTGTCGGCGTGATTGATATACGTATTGGTACCAAATTTCAGCTTTCTAGTGCTAACGGTCTCTGAGATTATCCGCGGACAGACAGACAGACAGACCGACATGGCGAAACTATAAGGGTTCCTAGTTGACTACGGAACCCTAAAAATGAACTTTGTACCTAAATCGTACAAAAAAGTAGATCATCATGAACGGTTTCTACTTGGATAAAAATCTTTAATCTAGGCGACTTAGTTTTAGATATTACTTTTTCTCATGATTGATTGTCAAACACACTCGACCGCTTCCATATAAAGTGCGATAGAGAAAGTCTAGATCACGCTAATGCTCATGAAAGTGGTTCATATGAAGTTAAACGTTGCCACAATTCTACCAATAAATCGTCTTGTCTTATTGACTCGATGTGAGTTGCGTGGGACTGGGTTCGACTTGGACCTAAGAGGGGTCCACAAACGGGCCATTAATGTAATTTGATTATGCAGTAGGAACCAATACGGGTCTGCGGTTACACCGCACGATTTCAGATGGAATGTGCGCTGGACTGCACTCGTATATCAGACAAGCAGCAACGTTTCGTAAGGCTCATAATTTCTTTATTTATAGCCACAGATAACTCTGCTGTTCATTACTGTATAACAGATACGTATATAAAAAGGCTACGGTTTCATTTGCTACAAAATTTGAATCGTATCATGCAGATGCCAGCGAAAAATTACAATAAAAGGTACGAATTTTGTGATTACTTACTGACCAACAGTTTGTTACTCAAAAGGAAATTGATAATTTCTCAGTACTGGTCGGATTCCGGTAGACCACCCGAGTCGTGGGTAATAGCGGTCGGTGTACGGCTACGAGTATGAGTGATATTTGTGTCTGTGAGATATAGCTCTGCATGAGCCAGAAATTAACGCATATTACATACAACACACGCCTCTGAGGTCTGAACCTACATTAAAATAGTTTTAGCAACCCTTGACAACCATGACAATTGTGTTTGTGAGATAAACTGGCGTTTTGTTACTGTTCGGAGAGAGTTTTGAAATAGTTTATACTTAAATTGAATATTTTAAATTTAGTCAGTTGGAACACTAATTCAATAAATTGTTCAGCCACATATTTTCGAGTTGAGTCCCAAAAAAGGTTAATCAACATTCTATTTATCTTCGTTGAAAAGTACTTATCACAAGGGGCTTCAATTAAATTAAATCTTCACTTATACGGGTTAAGCAACGTTAACTGGAGATCATCATTCGATCATCTGTGATTCTGTGGTGATTGAGAGAACCTGTCACAAGATTGAAAGCTGTCATAAACAAAATCTATATGAAGACCTCCCGCTCAGTTAGTTATATGTAAAATTTCCCAAATAATTCATTGTTTGTCCTGGAAATGAGCACACAATATGTGCCAGAGGCTTGCGGCTTTGTTTGTACTGTGTTGAAACTCCGATATGACGTCATATAGGTACAGACGCTACAGTAATACAGTTCACACTCAGGCGAACTTGCGCAACGCCATGATTACAGGAAACTTGCATTTCATGCGACTTTACAGCCTCACATGTCTGTGTCGAAGTACCTATAACTCTAGTACCCGCAAACACAAAAGGATCGATGATAACATGCATGCTATTAAGCTAACACGGTGCTAACTACATTAGGCGAAAACCTTGCCAGGATGACGCAACGTAACCCAATTAGTTTTGGGTACGAACTTATTGTCTTAACAATCTGATCATTTTAAGAAAGGAAAATAACAGGGGTCACCTTATTTGTACTTTGTCGAGACAACGCGTTCTACCGAAACCAAAATTATACCTACCTATAACCATTAAAGAATGCCTTGTAAGTGTTCACAGTTCACTGTATCTATTGTAGAGCTAGCGCAGACCACAGTCGACTTGAGACATGTAATAAAATATTTACTTCAACGCTTCAAAGTCTTAACGATAATGCCGTGCAGTGACATGTTAATTGTTGGAGGTGTCAGCACGACAACAGTGAAAGGAGTGACGTGACGAGGGGTTGACGTCTGACACGACCAGAACTAAACAACGCACCCATTAGAATACTGATACAAACTGTTCATGTAATTGTGCGGTAAAACAATGATTGTGGTTGAATAATCAATTACTTTCATTTATTAAAAACCACATGCAATAAACTGTGTTGGTACAAGTTACAGCTTAATAAACTTGCATTCATCTCTATTTAAAAAGATTTTGAAAACGAATTCATTGGTCATTACAATGGTGTCCGTGTGGCTGGGGGCCTTTAATCATTTATTGAGCTTAACATTTGTGGGCTCGAGAATAAAACATGGAGAGACGTGAAAGTATTTGAGGTGCAGCGATTATTGTTTTGGGAATTTTGGTGTAAGAGCATCAATAACGATGTGCAAGAATGTTTTCCCATGTTGGACGGATATTTACTAAAATAACTTTGTTCACATTTATGTGAAATCTTTTTCGGTCAATTTGAATTCCGGGAAATAATCGGACCTCCCACGTCGTATACGGTACGATCTCACCGTCCACTACATCTACTCAGTGTAGTACCAAATGCATCGATGCGGTCATTTGGGATAACTGGCCACCGTTCAGCCGTGAATAACTTACAAATGAACAATAATTAGACTTAGTATCAGAATGTAGATCGGAATTCGTGTTATTAAAACAAAATTACAACACAATACTCGAATCTTTCAAAAGTATCAAGCGACCAGGCAATACAATAGCAAATAATTTGTTGAGTTAGTTGTCCAAACCAATTAATTTATTACCCCTCGATAGTGTCATGGGGGTAATATCGATAAGCGTATAATAATAAGTCTTTGTGCCATAGTGTTGGTAGAGAAACATTCAACCCACTTGAATATCTACCCAGGGACAATTTGTTCTCTAGAAAAATAGTTAAGGGTTAATATTTGCGGTTGCATTGTGTGGCTTAAAGACTCATAAATCACGTTCCCTGCACTCGAAGTTAGGAGCAGAGTGCACCAGGTGGTCCCAACTATTTTTAAACTCTGTTTATGCACCAATAAGGGAATAAAATTTATTTTATGAGTTCCTTTCATATGGTTTTTGATTCATGGGTAAGAATTTACAATTGCTTTTAGTATCGGGTTCGTTAGGAGCATATGTCGATGAGTATATGTGCCGATGTGTGGGACTTCTGTAGCAATATAAGCACTGAATGGTTTCCCCCGAGCGCAGTGCGACACATGAGCACTGAGCATGTCTGCCTGACAGCTGGCGAGCATGCTTCGCGAACCGTGATGTTTTTTGTTGAGACCTTGCTGTGAACGAGTATTTGAATTTCAGCAATGACATTAGATACAACTACGAAACTCTACACCCACTCAAAATTACGCATGCTATTGTAATCCTTTCACAAGGTATTTCCTATGTTAACATTCGTAGCGTGTACAATAATTTTCTAAGGTGTCCAAAGTGTTTTACGATATACGATAGAAATTCCTAGCGTTCTCGAGTATCGCGTAACGCGGGGACCTTAGACATTAAGAGAATTTATTATTAATAGGTGCGGAATAAATCGAGGCCCGTACTTTAAATTCCATATTATAAATTAAAAATACCTACATCATAGCTACAATTTCCTAACTAAGAGAAGGTACTACGGGTTTTACGAAACATGAGCGAAGCACGCGGCAATTACTGCCGACTATCGCACTAATTGTGGCTAATGTATTGCGCATTACCAATAATAAGGTTTGAAGTCGGGTCTGTGCCGCTCCTGTGCCGTTCATTAGAGGCATCATTTAGTACCTGTGAACGAGAGCCCGTGGCCCGCGCCCCGCCGAGCGCACTTCCGGTCAAGCGCTTTAGTTGGGCAGTCCCAACGCACTTGCGTAACATCCGCTCGGAATTACGAATGTAAACATGAAAACATTTTTAAACTCGCACCATACCTACCGCGTATGAATCGCTCTCATTTCAACAATTCATAACCAGGAATAACTTTCATGACATATTTCAGACGCTCCAAAACGTAGCATCTATTTACATCCTAATAAGTAAGCTTCTATTGTGTTTACTTTCTACCGGCGAAGTCCGGGAAGTTCTATATAAGTGCATGCACGTAAAATAACGTAAGCACGTAAGCTAAGTATCGTAACCACACAATGCCTACTTACAAGACTGTCATACTTAGGAGACCTCGCCTAGGTTTGCACAGATGTGAAACGATACGGTACCTTGGTAACAATGAAAGGAGAGATCGTAATAAATATCAAATCATTTGATTAAACTTATTTATTCATTGGCCGTTCGCTTAAAGATAAACGAATTTGTTTCATACGAAACGAGCGATGACTAATCCGCGGCTTAAACACGCTCAGCTAAGCCAGTCGACTCCTGAGTGCTCCGAACAATGATGGCACAAAGAGCTTTGTCTGTCACCAGACAAATCTGTGAGAAGTAATCTTGTTCCCATCGGTCTGCGCAGGCGCTCTGACGGATCCTCGTCGCGCTCTGCGCAGGAATGTGTCGTAAATCATAGCGTATAGGCACTTATACCCTTAGCGATGGACTCGCCTTCTGACACCGCTTGCCGCCTGTCAGTGGCGTTAATTTATAAGCTGATATGTACGGGCTACCATTTAAATAAACATTTATTGCGTCTAGCTACAAATGATAATTACATTACAGGCTTTACAAGTAATTTCTCTTTCTGATGCTGAAAGTAAGCGAGGAAGATACATTATTTTTCCTCTATTACATGGTGTTATGGCGCAAGACTGTTTCTGTTAATCGGTCAACTCTCTCCCGGAATGCGTTAAAATTGAGCCATACAGCGGAAAAACTGCGTCACTCTGATAAAAAACGATCGCAAAATATACCGTGACAGCATCGAAGTCAAACAGATTACGGAAGCTTGAACGAGCAATGACCGATCACGAGCAACAGGGCAACAGTACGACACCGACAGAAATGCTCGCCACGCTTTTTTCACTAAATGCGTTGCAACACTAACAAGTTTTCCATTCCCCAGACAGAGGGCGGCTATTTTTGCGTAAGTACTTGGTTCGTATACTAAAGAGACCAATAAGTGCTTTTAATGTGGGTGGAATATTTGTTACCAATTTAGCCGAAGATTAAAAACCAAAGTGAAAGAGAGTACGTATCCCTTGAACTTTTAGATATTACTAAATGTTTGGCATAACGATTGATAAATCCAAAAGATGAAAAGTATATAATACAATGTTGCAAAAAATATAAGAATAAAAAATATAGCTTTTCCAGGGGTTGTAGAAGTGCGCTACGAGCGCTACGCCACGTAGCGTAGTAGAACTTGTAGAAGTAATTACAAGTTTTGCGAAAAAATATTGCGTAGAGCTTTCGTAGATGCGCCTACGATGCTACGACATTATCCTGTCTTATTTTTCTGACTCTTGAATAGGCTAACAGACAGTAAAAAAATTACCTTACTCTTGACAAGAAAAAAAAAAGGATTGGTTCGTCTTAAAACAGACGAAGTACTTTTCGTAGAAATTTAATTAACTTTGTAATGACACTTGAATTATTTGCCTAGGCTCACAGAACGCGAGGGAACTTTTCTTTCTCATCTTCCGTAGTAAGCTATACACACACCATACAATAGAAACTGATAAGTACATAATCGGGCTAATAACGTATAGAGTTCAAAGGCACCGCTCGCTGAAAGGCTTTATTGTCCATCGGGATGCGCGAGCGCAGCCCCACATGCTCCTAATTAACTTATAAACGTTAGATAGACGATTGAATATACTCGGTGCAAGCGGTTCGTTTTAGACCCATGCATCCATCTATCCGTTGCACTGCAGCTGCTTACAAAATTATAATACCACGAAATAAATACGCAATGTGTAATACAATTTACTAAGCTTCTTTATATCAATCCATACAACCGTTAAAATGCTATCTACATCGCACTTGCACGTTGTTATTGTATAAATATTATCATTTAAATTGGTTAGGTACACAGATATTTATTACCTACATACTTTGGTTAACTTTCTAGAGTGTCTTTGCTCAGTGTAGTAAGATATTTTAAGCGTAATTTATTCGTATTGGTCGACAATGAACTTGTCTGGAGATATTTGCTTAGAGACCGGGGATCGGTGGTGACGGCGCTGTCGCTGGCGCCGGGCCGTGGGCGGTGTACCCACGGTTGCGCAAGCTCTGGGAAGCTAGGCCCAGCGCGCGAGTTCATGCGACAATGCTACGCACTCGCCTCAAACATTAGCATTCTACCGTTAACTCTACTACCTGCGAAGGTAACCTAATGAAACGATGTCACAACAATAAAATTATTATAGCATCCATATCGATTCTTTGTAACCTACGCCGTATGTTAATCACGAAGGATAATAAATCGCGCTAGTGTAGCCACATCGCGTGGACTGACAACAATCATATTAATTTAGTTTTATTAGAAATGAGTTCATGTTTGATCGATCATTAATAAACAGGTTTACCGTTAATAGTATCTGGCTTTATATTCTAATCGATAAACATTAAAAACTTAAACGGAATCTGTCTATAAATCAATATACATAGTTATTTTATACAACTGTAGTATCGAAAATAAAATTCTTCCGAAAGGTAATGGAACTATTGTAGGTTGTAGGGCTCCAATTAGGTATACATACCATTGAATGTAACATAGTGGGTCAGACAAACAAATGATTCCTATTGTATTCGGAAAGTAGAAGAAACTAAAACTTATTGAACACTGTCTTTGTATTACAACAAAGGTTTGCGAACGTATTTCAACGTTCAGTAATGTAACAAAACAAATAAAGGGACTTTCGATTCAACTAGCTAATTTTAGGTATTACGTGATACATAATTAGCACTTTTTACGTTTTTCTTAAATTTATTAAGCAAAATATCTTAGGTATCTAGCGTCGTATATATGACGACAATTAGCGATCTACCTAGAAATCTGTTACATCTTCTGAAACATAAGATGCCATACATACCCAATATATATAGCAAATCGCTACAATTTCCTGCTATAATTGCCTAAAAAAGTTACCTACCTAAGTAAAAATGTTTTTTTTTTTGGGTAAAACATTATCTAAGTTACCAACAGGCAAATAATAATTGAAATGTTATTCAGAACTCAAAAATAATTTATGAAAAGTAGGTAATTGCAGTAGAAAATTACTAAAATGACAGAGGGATCAGGTTTTATTTAGATCCATAAAATCCTTAAAAGCTCCGTTACACAGTTAACAACTTCACTGAATTAAACATGAAATATTTTCTGTCTCCATCTAAAAGAAAGTCTCACGCTAATGTTGGTAAATAAAAAAGTCACTTAAACAAATGAAGCTGCACTAAGTATTCGACTATAATCGACGGCTGTTATAGAAATGGGAAGATGTAAATTTATACAAACAATCGCACTTTTTTTTGGAACCTTTGGAAAAATTAGGTTCTATCAGATCAATATTATGTTTCAACAATACGTGGAGTAATTGTTTTGCTGGTATTTTCTGTTGAATCTTGCTTATTTAATCAGCCGGTATATACGTAACCCCTATAGTAATTATTGCGAGCTACCTATTTATTACGTGTTCTATTATACGTACATAGGTACCTACTGAACCAATACCTAATCAATAATCTAACGCAATTAGATGCAATTACATAGATAACGTATTTTGTAAAGAAAACAGAAAACCGGTTTTCTTCAACTGGGTACGTAATTAAAAAAAAATAGGTATAAGTCTAATACCTGTAACAGTAAATGCAGCGGTCCACTAACTCTGCAGGCTGGTGCAGGTGCCTGGTATCCCCACAGACAGTTCCAAGGCATTTTACGTAGTCATTTTAAAAACAAAAAATGTTCAATGTCATAATTTCCAGATTATACTATTATCACAAGTCACATTGCACGAATTTTCAGGAAAGTATAATCTCTCTTTTATAGTTTTTTTCTTATACGTCACTACGGGTTAGAAAAAGAATGGTAAATAATAACACGTTGATGTGAGATGATCCGGTGGCTGCATATACGAGCAGCCGCGGGCACAAGCAACTTGTGACTGAGGTCGGAGGCGCGGACCCAGCTGATTGCACTCCTGAACCTCATCACTAGTTCAGTTGCAATCACGGATACTTCTCACATCTGAGGTCTCTACATACCTACGTGAAAGTTATGTATTATTTCAGGCACCTAAATACCTTTCTATAATTTGTACCCAAGCATGTTCCCAAAACTAAAGTCCGCCAAAATTACTTCAAAGAAGTAGACAAATCAAATATTACTATTCTAATCACGTCGAAATATACAGGTAAGCAAAACTGAATACATTATTGTTATTGGGTAAAGTTAACCATTTTGGCACTTCCGTCATTCTGACTTTTTTTAGTAACGCTTCTATTATTGTATTCACGTAGGACTTTTCTATAAAAACTGTCGTTGTACCTATTGAATTAACATTGACCCACGTTGCTTTAAAATAATAGTTAACAGAAACTTTAATAGCGATTAGCAGTTAGAGCATAATTAGGCTCATATATGTTTTTATTATCACAGAACAGTTAAGTAGGGCCGTCATGCTTAGACTCTTCGTTTTATGGACATTATATTAACACGCATACAGCACTTTAAATCCATTAAAACATTCCCGGGATAACGTCCCGCTGGCTCCTACAATTATCAAGCTAGGATTGTTCTACTATAACTTTCCAATCGGTTAAACAGGCATCAAACTGTCATTTATGAATTTTGTAATGAGTTCATTGACTACACTATCTTCAAATTCTTCTAATAAAAATCTAGAGCGTGCGACACTACATAGTATTGCTAAGTAACTTGATATAGAGGTATAAATTCCACTTCTATGAGAAAGTGACTTTTTGAGTGTTCGATAATATAATTTGACTCCTACAAAGTTAGTCTCATCGCCTATCTTTCGGTTATTCAAAAGTGAGTTTTGTTAGTAAGTTATAAGTAGTAGAATACTTTAATGTAAGACAAACCTGCAACAACAAATGCAGTGGTGGACTAACCGCCAGTGGTTGTTGCTGGCGGTCTCGCGACCACGGACAGCTCCAGGGCATGCTTCTGGTTTTACAAATCGTTTTTGCACTGTTGACCTTACCACATCATTTTAAATGCTTAGATATTAATTCACCGCCACAATTGGTTTATAAAGGATATACACAGTTAGTTCATTCATGTTTACTTTAGCTATTTGAATTTATTGTAGGACATTGACGTCGATGAATAAGCTTTCATTATCTAACATAGCGTAAACTTATTCGCGGTAGTGAAGGTGCTAGGACTACGTAATGCGTGCAACAGGATGCGGGAGCGTACGCATGCGTGCGGACGAGCGGGCGCGCGCCTCCTGACTACGGCTCAGGGCTCAGTCAGCTCGCCTCTCCAGGATACTATGCCAAATACTCCCGACATTCGGGCACACGCCCCCCGCCGCGACTGCGGGAATGAAATACGAAAGGGCGAGCCGCCGTGGTGCGGTACCTAAATACCGCGAAGAATTTCATGCGTTCCACCTTAGATTAAAGCAAAAAGAGGCGTTCCACAGATATTTTGGACTTCGATTGAAGTTGTTACAAATACATAGTCATATATAAACGCATTGAGCATAATTGAATATAAATAGGTACAGTTGCTAAGCTTTTGTTCTCAAAACAGCCTGTGTCGCTAAATCCACATTTTAAAGTACAAAATTATGGAGAACGCCACAGTCGCATCAGCACCACAATAGCAGGTACCTATCATACGATCCCACTCATCCGACAAATTCAGAGTAATTTACGTTTTGTGCCATTTCGAGTGACCTCATTAATTAATTTACTTTATCGACGGTGAATGCGTTAATAATACTAAATTAGCATTTACGTAAGCCTTTGAGGCCATCATTGCTAAAGATAGACGAATCTTTAACCATAACTACTCGTAAATACATTGATAAGGAGCAAAGTAAGAGATTCGAATAAACACAGCCATTATAACTTTGTTTTTATGACCTATTCTTAGTCTGTCGATTGTGCTATACCTATAATCGAAGCATATTTCTTTAAGCTCAGGGTACCGCGCATGGGCTTAGTAATCAACATTATAATCTACAAATACGGATCTCTTGGCCTCGATCTGGAATGGCGTGAATCGATGGATGAGGTCTATGATGGAACCAGGTTGCCCAGAAGGTGCCTGTTCACTCTTGCATTAAAAGCTGACGGAGCCTCTCACAAAGAGGAGGCTAGTCTTCCCAGCAGTGGGAACATTATAGACGGACCGCGGGTTGTTCGAAAGACATACCGTGGTCCCTGGCGCACAGGCAAATGAAGGACCACGGGTGGGTTTTAGTCAATAAAAGTCTGTCACGCCCTTGCGCTCAGCCCAGAGCGGGACAGGTCATTTGATGATTTCCCATACACAAATGAAAAAAAAATAAGGATTCTAGGTAGGTCATTTTCGTTGCTCGCTATTGTTCAGTAAAAATAAAAACTTGGTAAACATAACAAGGTAAAACTAACCTGAAGAACATAACTGGGCCTGCCAGGGTGGCACCGTGGCAGGGACATTAATGCGCAAAAATATAGGTTATCAGATAGGTTATCAAAAAAAAAAAAAAATTGGCTGATTCATAGCAAAGTATACTTACATACGCGGTCTAAAATGGAACAGCATTTTTTTTTTAAATAAGTTTTGATAAATTTCATCGAACCCCCTGGGTTCAGATGTATTGAGTCCATGATAACAGGGTACCTACCTACATAATAATATAATTATGATGACACTTACATTCTCTCGCAAATAACAAACACAACAATCTTGAATAAGTAATATAACTTCAGCCCAAAAAGCTAACTCATAAATCACTTTCTATCCCTAATAAACGCCTTCTATGAAACTTCAGCCTGAGACCACGAATTCAGGACACGCTACACACAAGCATAATACACACTAGGTAGGTAGACTATTCCCTTCGTGTGAATTTTAATTTTACTATTTACACAGAGGTTCTAGTACCTACTTGGTAACATTCCTATAGAAAGATCTACAAAGCCTCTGCGTCGGTACATGTTAGATACCTAACTACATCTCAGGAATATGAGACCTAAAACATTCTAAACCGTCAAACGGGGTAAATCGGGACGAAACTTACGAGATTTTAAAATTGAAATAACATGTTTGTTAATAAAAATAACTCTATTGTGTTTACCGTAACGATTAAGTGCCCTTGTTGGCAATAAACTACCTACTTATATTATTTCAAAGTTTATAATCCATTTTAAAGTTTCGTTCCGATTACACCCCGTTTGAATGTATGTTTGCTTACGAATTTTACTACAGTAGGCTGTGCCAGTCATCAGAAGCGTAACTACCTACTACTAAGTAAATACTTGGGTACTATAAATAGCTAATCACAAACTACACTATCAAAATAAAAAAAGAAAAACTTACCCCTGTAAAAGTTACCAGAGACTTCTCTCTGTTTCGAAACCATTGCACCCATTTCATAATTGCTGTAACACTGAAAATATTACTTAGAAATACTAAACCAGCTGTTAATAAACCAACAATTAACCACGTAGAGGTATCTAAAAACAGCTCTATCATATTAGAGCTTTAATTCCATTTGAATTCGATAATAGCGAAAACCGGTGGCGGGTGTGGGAAACTCGTTACAAAATTGTGTTCGTTGTGAATCTCTCAGGAATAATGAGTACTTGCCAGCGCGCACACTCTGCGCGGAACAACGCATTCACTAGTTGTTAATTGCCTGCTACAATTACGTACGTGTGAATTTTCTTCCTGCATTGAATTAAATTAAATTGGTAAGCCGCGGTGGCTATGGGTTTGGTCAGGACTTTACCAAGGACAAGGCAATTTAATAAAAAAATTTCTACAGGCGTGATCATAATAATATAAAAACTTCTTTCTTATATTGCAATGAGACGACAAGAGGAATGCTTACTCAGAAGTGAGTACCAATACAGTTGTGGATATTTATTAACCGACTTCAAAAAAGGAGGTTCTCTGTTTGACCTGTAAGTATGTATGTATGTTTGTCCGCGATTATCTCGCGTTTGGCTGAAGCAATTTCCATGCGGTTTTCAGAAAAGTATTTGTTACATTCAGGAGAAGGTTTTAGTGCTTTAATCGACTCAAAAAAAGGAGGTTCTCAGTTTGACCTGTATGAATGTTTGTTTGTTCGCGATTATCTCGCGTTTGGATCAACCGATTTTAAAGCGGTTTTCATTAACCGACTTAAAAAAAGTAGGTTCTCAGTTTGACCTGTAAGTATGTATGTTTGTCCGCGATTATTAGAAAAGTATTCGTTATATTATGAGAAGGTTTTAGACAAAGAGTAAGTTATCAATAGTTATCAATGTATGTAAATTTATGTTATTTGATTCTTAATAAATATCAATATATTAAATTATGAAAAAAAAAAATCTATTGCTACACCATGTTTCTC
>VKGM01008117.1:0-10508 GCA_007844875.1 Busseola fusca | reverse complement strand
TGTTAAATGAATGGATTTGTCTAAGCGTAATTTTAAGTAAGTATTTATTCTTTAGAACACTAGAAGTTCATAAGTGCGACACTTCACAATATTATTAAGAAATAATGAGTAGGCAAGAAGAACTTAAGGATCTTCCAAAGTAACCTTTGATTTGATACAGAAAATGTTGATTTAACAGAAAGTCAAGATATTCAGTAATTTTGCTCTTAAATTAATTATGTCGCCTCTTGTTTCAGTTGTTCCGTTTTATTTATTTAAGTCCTGCTTCAAGGATTTGATTTATGTATCATCCTTAAAGGTCATGTCGCCATGGTTGTTAATAGGCCCGGGTCGACGGCGCGTTGTGTTCCACGCGCGCCTCGAAGTGATGTCAGCACATCGTGACGGGGTCCACTAGGACCGTTGCCTGCCAGGGCCGCGGGTTATTCGAAAAAGATAGCCCGGCCTCTGGCGCACAGGCAAATGATGGTACACGGGTGGGTTATGGTCAGTAAAAGTCTGACACGCCCTTCCGCTCCGCCCAGAGCGGGAGAGGTCATTTGATGATTTCCACCCACAAAAAAAGGTTGTTAATATCTTACTTGCCTACACGATGTAAGCCGCTAGATGAAATATTTAAGGCACGTGCCAACAAACATGCGTTACGTGACAATAACTTTGTATCGCACATGTTTTATTTAACATGTATAGAACTTGTACAGACCTATTGTTAAATTTAATTTACAAGTTCTCGCTTCCCGGAATTATTAATTACCGAACTTTAGCTTTAGTGCACAAGCAGAAATGTTATTAAGTCCTGTAGTATTGTCCAACTTGCGGTGACTACTAGAACTAACGACTGAAACTTTAGAAATGGTTGTAAAATAATAGACACTCAGGTTTCCGTATATTAGATCAAAACTCGAGTACCATTGTGTTCCGCCTTTCGTCAGACGTTCAGCATTTTAAAGCGTTCCTCTTCTGTCTTTTTATATTAGTTTTCTGAGTTGACACAATGAGTTATTACGGTCACTTAATTAATCATTGCCTTTGGAACTTCTTTCTTTTTTGATGTAATTTGCTGGATTATTTATTTCTCAAGAGTCGCCATTGTGCCTACAATGGCGACTCTTGCCTTTAATTGATAGGTCGAAAAAACTGGGTCTGTTTTGTATTATATTTGTATGTGCAGCTATACTTGCTTATTTCGCGATTACGCCAATATACCAGTGGCAAGTCTAGCAACCGTGCATCGTATGACAAATGATATTGCTTTGTGGGCACGGCTACAGTTGGAATGCAATATTGTTCTGTCTCTCGTTAAGAGTTCCTGACAATTATGTTGTGTTGGTCTGTAGGTAGTGCTCTGTATAAAAATAAACGTCGCAGTTCAGCTCTAAGTTTGGACCTATTGTTATTGTTAAAATCCTTGGAATTGGTTGTTCTAAGCAATTTGAAATTGTATGAGCATTGTAGCACATTTATCATTCTTCAGTCATAATTTATATTCTGCCATCATTACGTGAGTTCCAAAAGATTCAGCATAACGAAAAAAGCAGACAAAATTATTCTTCCATTTTCGTATTTTCGCAAGATTGCTTTAAGACCGTTTTATTATCCTTCATCATAACTAGAAAAGTTTGCCTACCACAAATGAAAATGTCTTAGTGTATCTTAATTATACTTGAATCGTATTCATGTTCTTTGGAAAAACAACTTAACTTCAAGACGGCTTCTATTAACGTAACGTCCACAGTTAATTGAACAGTGCCTCAGGGGAACATACTAGGCTCCAACAAATTTCATAGTATATATATTTCTTAAAGAATTTTACGGACATTTAAAATGTCAAGCGAAAGAAGACAGCATTGACTACTGTAGTTTTCGATTATAGTTCGACAGAACTCGTTATTGCACAGATGTGAAAAATTGTAGGAAAGTCTCCCTACGTTATTTACCTATTCTTCATGGGACTTGACGGCTCCTTCGATATGAAAACAATTTTACTAACTTTGCTTAATATGCACTAGATATCTTTATTGTCGCTAAGCAGATGACAGCTAAGTCAATCTTCCGGAGAGAGGTTAACTAAACAAAGACAGAAACAGTCGCCGTATTCTCCTAACGAATGCGCAACAGCACTATCCCTGTAACAGATGCAAGACATGTTTCTAAGAAAAGCATTCCCGTTGAACCAATTGCAGGTTCCTACGTCGTGCTTGTTTGACGTTAACAGACTGGGAAGATTAAACGTGTCCCGTTTTTTCGATGCAAAGAAAACAGCGCAGTGTCGGTACATGGACGGGAATATTACATAGTGTGGTGAAGGATGATTTGTTACTAGCTAAGCTGTAATTTTGGATCGTTTTGATTATACTTCAAATTCAAATTCAAATATTTTTATTTGTTGAACATAGGTTATTTTTTTTTTTTTTGGTGGGGTGGGAAATCATCAAATGACCCCTCCCGCTCTGGGCGGAGCGGAAGGGCGTGTCAGACTTTTACTGACTAAAACCCACCCCTGTTCCTTCACCTGCCTATGCGCCCCAGGGACCCCGGTAACTCTCTGGTACGCTTCGACAAACACAGTTAGTGTTTGTCAAACGCTCCACGGCCCTGGGGCAACGCAGTAAAATACTTAGCGCGGATTTCACCATTGAAACTGAACGCGAATGTTATGCCTATCTACATTAAAATATGTTTTGTAAGGACCATTCTTCTTGTGAACAAATACAACAATAAACTTTGATTTTGATAATCCCTTCCACACACTGATTTAATTTGACACTTATATTGATTTCATTATATGACGTTGTTGAAGAAAATGGAATCACGGTTCATGAGATGCATCCTGATAGGTAGTCAGTGTAGTCTTAGTAATTGGATCCCTTACTCTTTGGGTACGGAGCCCTAAAACAACTTAGCAGCTTCCGAGATTACAAGAAGCACAAACGGACTCGGTCAAGACATCCAATTATGTATACACCGTGTATCTGACATCGACGCACAAACGAGTATCATGGATCCAGTACATGATTCTGGACTCCCCCGGTGGTGGAATTTTTCAGATGTCAGATACACATTGTATATTTTTATAATGGTTACGCACGATACTAACAAGTTAAAATTACCAACATACGCAATCATAGAAAAAGAAACATATCCGTATGCAATAGTATAATACGGAGAAATACGATAACGTAAGAAATCCGTTCGTTTGGTAGACCACAGTTCGGTTTGGTACTGGTCGGTCGGAATGCGGAACTTTTCCTGGACCCAATAAATATTCGTGGATTATTCAGTGCAGGCTTGGAGCTATGTGGCCATAGTTAAGTGATGGTTACAACTGTTTTAAGTAGAGCTTGTTCTAGGTTATTAGAGAATTAGCAATACGTCAAGTTTTTATTTTCCGAAGCTGTTATATACGTCTGCCAGGGCCGTGGGTTGATCGGAAGAGATACCGTGGCCCCTGATGCACAGGCAAATGAAGGAACACGATTTTAGTCAGTTAAATACTTAGACAGATTATACATCCACATTTGGTCAGTTACTTATATTGAAGTCCCATGTAGTGTGAGCTTGCTTTTGACCGGGCAATAATGCAAACATCCGGGTTACTACTGAGAAATACCTGATTGTAAAAACCAAAGAACACTTTCGGTTTTAGATTCTGTTTTGAAATCCTTCTGTTTTGTTTTTAGTTTTATTATATTGTCTGTGGTACAAACCTGTGAATGATATTTGTTGTCATGTTTGATTTTTGATACGGAAACTGAGTCTTGTCAGCTTTTACGTCGTGAGAAAAAAAAGTTATTAAAACCACGGGAAGTAATTTATTTTATTCATATCCGAGACCACTCGGAATCGTGCGTGTAGGTAGGTATACATATATATCAATGTACCGATATTGTTAGTTTGATGGTTATTAATGGTACTTACTGTCGGTATAGCCTTAATGTCTGGGAATGCATTAATCCCTTGTATCATAATTCAGATATCACAAACTAGTGTTGGTCGTTAGGGCATGTCAAGGGGACGTTGATAAATACCTCATTGTTACCACTTCTCGCTTGTCAATTTGAGGATATTAAACGCCATAAATTATAACCAACGAGCAGTTTAAAACAAATGACTAAATTATTCACAAATAAGCAATCAAAATCGTGTTTGAACCGACTTTTTCTCCGACAAAAAAAACTGATCGTAAAATGAATACTTAACGAAAATTATTTATCGCAACCAGAAGACTAGACAAATTGTGTAATGTATATAAAAAAAGTGAAACTACTTTTGGTTTCTTTCGGAAAATAGGCTCTAGACGTCCTTCACTGCACAATGTAGATTTTAATTTTAAAATAAACATCGAAAGTCTTTATATAATACGTTAAATCGGTCGTTGGGGACATGCGACCTTCTCGAATGGCTTTCAATACTTGTGGACAGTTTTATAATCGAATGTAAGTTGTTATTGGTACTTACTTATTTAAGTTAGTAGCTTGGAATAGGCGTGGCTATAATGATGTTGACTTGGACCGCTGTGACGTAGTAGGTGCTAACCTTGGGTATCTAGGTGACACTTGGCGTTCGAGATTAGCATCACATTCATGGAAGATGTCAACGCGGTGTTGGGATATTTGTTCATTCAAGTGTACTATGATGCTATCGTTTGACCTTAGTTAAATTATCTATGGTTTGGCATAATTACTTTGTAAGTTTGCCTTACAATCGCAGTACTATTCTAGTAATTGAAACGTTAAATAAAAAATCTACAATATTAATTAAAACATAGGACAAAATGTGAACAAAAAAACGTAGTATTGTTTGTTTTTTCAAAAGATATTGGACTCAGTTTTACTTGTTTTGCATGAACGAATACAAGCGTTCAATAAGCTACACGTTAGAACTAGAATAAACGACTCAATCAACGCTGCAATTTAAACATTCCAAAGCGACTTAGTGGTACATTTTTTTGTTTACATTTTGTGTCGTGCCTTAGTGAATGTATAGTTCATTCTCTCACATTCACACTGATCAGGAGCTACAAAAGTGGCATTAAATTAGCATAAGTGTTTAAAATAACTATCTTATTAGCATACCAGATTCACAGTAACATTTAATTGGCAGTAGTATACCTTTTGCTTGAAGTATAACTTAGCACATTTTAAAACCAGTGCATTTCATACTTTTATTCATGTAGATACGTTTCGTTATGATTGTCATGGATATTTTGAAAAAACGGAAATGACCTCGTTGATATAATTATTAAATATACGAGTACATTCAATAGGATAATTTCATTGCGAAAAACGCAGCTGCTGTTTAATTTGTTTTTGGAACAGGACGTCGATATTTGTACATTTTTTTTTCTTAAAAGCGGTTCTGAATAGTACAGATAAAAGGCTCAAGTACTGTGAATTTTTTTAATTGTTGGTTGCCTCAATTTAGGTCGATTTTCCTTTGCCTCGCTGTAATTTTTTTTGGTCATGCTAAGTTCTATTCCTGTCTTACAAAGTCCTTAAAATTCCAAGGAAAACCGTAGGTACATTCAATTTCAGGTATTTCTCAAATACGGAAACAAAATTACCCACGAATGGAATTGAGGCTTTATGTCTGTGGAGAAATGCTCTACTAATAAAATCTTACTGATCTTGCAACGCTACCACCAGTATTTATTGACGTTATAAACATTGTACCCAGCATAATAGAGGTTTGATGTCGTAAATCATGATACACAATATTCAGATTTGCCCTATATAGCATTTATAATAGGTATGACCTTAGACAACATATTACTTTGATACGAATCGATAATGGCCCGTAAACGTTTATTGCTGGACATAGGACCTTCTTTATGGATCGTTAGAATAACTGATCATAAGGCATAAAGTCGTAAGTACAGATACAAGATGTTGAAAAATGCTGTTGTTGAATTCCTTTGCTTTCACTTATACTACCGAAGTTTGATGTTGACGAGGTGCGTACTATTTTATGAAAACAGTAATTTTATTCACGGTTAGCAATCGTAGAACCAGTTTCAGAGCATTCGATTCGGTTTAGTGACAGTCTTGGGATTTTGAAGCAGGGCGGATGTTGAAAGGATTTTCCTGCATCAAGGTCCTGTTGTCTTTAAGGAATCTTGTAGCTCCAGCAGCAGGCTCCAGTTTAAACTAACGTTACTCATGATACATTACTATTCATTAAGAGATCTCGCACTATAGGGGAGTGGGTTGTCACTTTTTCTTTCCAGCAAAAGCTTTTGGGAGCTATTTTGGGGAACTGTCTTATGTAATTTGTATGTTGTAAAAGCATTGATTCTCAGCCTAATGTATATAAATAGTTTTGATTTTATAGTGCTCTAAATAATTGCAATAATCATGACCTCAGATACAAATCAATAATTATCATAAAATAATAGGTGAAACTGGACGCGTGATGTTCAACATTTTTATATTGGATGACCCTGTACAATATCCGGTAATCGTGATAAAAATCAGCTGTTGTGCTAACCTAAACTCCGATAATTGTCTTAACACCTAATCATCTTCGCATAAATAAAATGTTATTACCAATTACATGATTATTAAATGCTCAAGTTGTTTAATTCAGACGATTTGTGTTCGTCAATTATATTGCCTATGATTTATGACAAATGAGGATGTTATCGGCTAGACTGTTTCCACTTATTATATCTGAGATTTATGGTGCATTTTTAAGGTCTCTGGTTTTCTCTGCGTTTCATTGTTTGCTTTGCGTAAATGACTAATAAGGTTTATTGCAGTATGATTGCATTCTTCTTGTTTTTTCGTGTACCTATTGAAGTTCAGTTTTAATCAATTAGACAGAGCATACATTGTAAAGCGAAGTTCAAGATATAAGAACAGCATTAATTATTTCCGAGATTAGAGATAGTGCCAAAACAAAACCTCGAGTCGTCTTTGTGGGAATTAGATGTTTCTTATTCAACTACTTTTTATTACATATAAACCTTCATGGATACTTATGAAACGTCAGAAGCTAGGCGCACGGTGTATAGAGGCGGAAAAATTTCTACGACTACTCTTTTAAAGATAATTGGCTAAAGCTTACATTAGGTAAATGGTAGGATTGTAAAGGCCTGTCGACAAGTACCAGGTTCATTACTCTTCCCAGCTGAATGTTTATTAGGAGAAAAAGTGACCTCGCCGGGATCATCGACTTAACATTCTTCAAACAATTACTGAAGCAATTATTTAAATTAAGTTCGAATTCCAAAAGAGCTTCCAGATAGACAAACAGGTTCGTCTTGTCGTGAGCTCGTAACTAAAGCAACGAGACCAGAAATCCGATCATCTTCAAAGTGAGAGGCTTATGTGCCAGTAATAAATCCTTTAATTCATGCAGTAGCCGAGATGGATTAGATTCGTGAGTATTATTTATGTGCTAAGATCTAAACCATATCCGTTATTCAGTATTTAAAATGAGTTATTACATAACTTGGTTTCGGTTTTGTTGCTTGGAAGCCGTAAACATGACATTATCTATCTTATATATAAAATTCTCGTGTCACAATGTTAGTTACCATACTCCTCCGAAACGGCTGGACCGATTTGTATAAAATTTTGTGTTCATATCGGGTAGGTCCGAGAATCGGCTAACATTTATTTTATTTTTTTGTTTGGTAAAACAACGTTTGCCCGGTCAGCTAGCATTATATAATATATTTTATATTATATAGATATGATTTTATTGATAAATATGGAAAATTCCGGAATATTCACTTCCTTCGTTACAGCAGTGATTTTGAGAGAATCTTGATCTGAAGCTGTATCTTCTCTAATTGTTACTGGCGTACCCTGTAGTGTATCTTATAGTGTCCCGTTATCACAGTATTGCTAAACCACATATCCCGCTGTGCTTGAGTACTCAGGTACAGCATAATGTCCGTTAAGGGTAGAAGGATTGTTGCAGGGGAGTGTTCTTAACATTTAAACTACCTTAAAAGTTCAGCAATCTTCCTCGAGATAGAAGCTTATGGAGGGCTCAGATCTCGAGTGCGTATACCGCATCTCACAGCCCTAGCAATACATACACCATAGCACATTTTTCATCATGATTGTGATGTTTGAAGTTCTCTACCGCGAAACTTACAGTTGTATATCATAATATTGTTGTCTAGGTAAACGAGTCTAAAATTAGCCAATCTAGCCATCCTAATGAAGAGAAATGGAGACGTCTATTACCATACATCGTCCATTTATCTCTAGCCAAGCATACACTAAGAATTTTAAACACGTTACGTCGAATAACAATTGCAAAGTTGCCTGTTCCAAAATCACTTGTGTAATAGAAAGGTTACTATTCCATAATATGCTGTTTATAGTATTATTTCATAGACCTGAAATAGTAATTTTATTGTCGATTGCTTCTTGAAGTGTGATCGTAATAAAATGCGTGTATAACTCTTTTTGTTCAGTGGGTTATACGGTCAGTTTAGTCTGTAATTCTGGTTCTTGAGACAGGTGTACATTATTACCACTTAATATGATTACAAACGTTTTCTTGTGCTATTTTAATGGTCCATTATCTGGCTGATACAAAACATACATTTATGAAAAGTTTTTCATGCGGTGACTATGTTTGTTAGAAATGTCTATGTCCATGTTAAATAACAAGGACATTAAGTTCTGAGGAACATCATCATTCGGATATTCAAGAGATGCTTCTCTAACTGTAGTGATTCTAAGGATTAGGAGGCTTTTAGATTTAGTTTAAACAGAAATTGTAGAGACAATAGATATTGTTGAAGGTATTTCAAAAACACAAATTATAGGTGTTGATGTGGCTTTCGTTTTTGGTAATATGCTCGCCCCCTGTGTATGTACATGGAAAAATGTGGATGTATACCTATCTGTCTCCTCTACCTAGCTGTCTCTTTCTAAGTCCTATTAAATTCTACAACTAACCCAAGATCCTGCCATTAGACGAATAAAGCTAAATATGGGCTTACAACAGTATCTCGACACAATGGCCGTCGGACAGTTGCGTCACATTGTCGCAAGCGCAGCTCTGTGCGTTCACACTTGATTCGGTTTCGCGGCACGCATGCGCGTGATTTGTGAACTCTTCGTACATATTTAGTGCATAGGCTCTGTGTATATTGGCGAATGGATGATATTGGTTCATCTAGATAGGTCTTTATTTTTGTCAAAGCGTTTATGGAGATCGAGCTTCATGAACAGATTATACAAGGATATAGACACGCACCTTTTTACCATGGGTACAGTACATGATTCTGAACTCCCCTGGGTTGAATTTTCTGACTGTTCAAGTCTGTATAACTGGGATGAGATTTAAAAGAACCTCTATATATTCTTTTCATTGCCTTATTTGATATCGTTGTTTGTAGAATGTTGATTATCATCATTATAATTATTATCTATGTCCTCTAATGGACATAGACCTCCTCAAAGTATGGCCTCAACGATCAGAATATGTAATGACTACCCAATATTATTGATGATACTTTTCATAGATATTATAATTCGGTGTCATCATTATACATCTTCTACGGTGTTCACCTATTAGTTTTTCTTCACAGTATATCAGAGCGTAAGGCTCAAGGAATCTTAGTGAAGGACTTTGATTGTTAAACAAGTAAGCTAATGTGAATTCCAATGCATCTCTATATTTATGTTTAGTGATCTGAATAACATATGATCACCTAACTGAAGTGAGCGATGTAAGCCATTAGTTATGCCTACTTTAAGTTAGCAATGATGGGTATATATTACGAAATATTTCACCATTATAAATTAATTTACAGATCATTTTTCATCTCTACATGTATCAAGAGTAGTTTTTTTAATATAATTAATTTACTACATATAACTTTGCCTGGGGCATGTGTTAAATTCATTAAATGAACTTGCTACTGAATTACCTTTCTTGTAATTTTTAACTGTATCACTTTTGGATAAGGTTCATTTTTCTGTGGCTGGCTTTTCTCATGTGCAGTGTACTTAATTGTACACAAAGAATTTGATATATCTCAAGAATGTAAAGTAAAGGTATTCAATCAGTCAATTAATAACGCTGTTTAACCTTGCTTTAATTTCTGACATGAGGAATTAGTCTGCGGCTATTAATAGTTGGAGAATACTTTTTAGATAGTTATTTAATCATGTTGAAATGCTTTTGATATTATACTTATGTTTAGAAGTATTTTTTAAATAAAACAAGATGGGACAGAGTTGCCTTCGTTTTAAAGATATAAATAAATCAATGTTGGCTCACTTGACTGATGCATATAACGCAACAACACAGTCATAATAACTAACTGGCCTGTTGGTCTAGTGGCTAGTGACCCTGACTGCTATACCGGAGGTCGTGGGTTCGATTCCCACCCAGGACAAACGTTTCTGTGATGAGCACGATCATTTGTTCTGTGTCTGGGTGTAATTTATCTATAATATGTATGTATTTAGAAATATATAAGTATGTTTATCAGTTGTCTAGTACTCGTAACACAAGCTCTGCTTAGTATGAGACTA
>VKGM01008115.1:13940-24646 GCA_007844875.1 Busseola fusca | reverse complement strand
GTGCGGGCGCGCGTGGTGCGTGGTGAGCGCGTCCAGGTCGGCGTGGTGCGGGCGCGCGTGGTGCGTGGTGAGCGCGTCCAGGTCGGCGTGGTGCGGGCGCGCGTGGTGCGTGGTGAGCGCGTCCAGGTCGGCGAGGTCACGGCGCGCGGCGGGGGCGCGGCCGGTGCGCGCCAAGCGCAGCGGCACCGGCAGCAGCTCTGGCATCACGCTGTGGTGCGTCACCAGGGCGCAACGGATGGAACTGTATCATAATTCCTGTAATTAAAATTCTTCAAAATCTAGTCGCAATCTCATCTAAGTTAAAATCAATGTCAAAGACTTGTCAAAATGTACAGAAAAGTATTTTTGATAGACAGATCAGGCTGTGTACGTTCCTCAAATTACAAAAATTGCCCCTCTGAACTTCTTTGTGAAGCCTTGGAACATGGAAACATTGTGGTTAGTCATTGGAAACCGTGCATAAACAAGTTCAAAACTGAGAAAGAGTTGCGAGCAGTACCTAACCAACCATGTAATTTAAATTGCTTTGGAATAAGAATTCAGGATTAAAAATAAATACAATACGAGATTATGAATACACAGAATATTTTTATTAACTTATTATTTTTATTTAGGTTTCTTGACGAAATATTATATCGCAAGGAAGAAAGTGAATTCTGATATGACGGGTAATGAAAGTTACAGTATAGGGGAATGATGACTGTAGTGCTTAAAGTGCTTTATTGTTGCTAGTTTCAGAAAATTGTGACAGTAGAACTTTAGGATAATCTAAACTAAAAATAATAAATCTATACTTTTTAGCTTAGGAGCGGCTACGATGAAGACTTGCCTTAATCTTATACCCTAATGTAAAGATCACTCCTTAAAAAAGTTAAGATCCGCCGACCTGACGAGTGTTGTGTCTGGCGGATTCGTTGGGCAGTTGCCAAAGATACAGATCCGTCTGGAAGTTGTATGTATACTGGTTTAGTTTTTTTTCTACGCTAGAGGGTGGCGCGTGTTAAGTCCACCTCCTGAAGTCCACATCTAGATCCGAGTGCATGAGGTGCTCGGTCCGCCGGGGCGCGGCGGGCACAGCGGGGGGCTCGCGGTTGCTCTCCGGCGTGCGCGCCTCCGCTTCCTACGCCTCGTTGATGTAGCCCCCGTTCATGCACAGAGGCTGGTTTGTGGGGCTGGAAAATGGACAATGGTGTGCTGTAATATTAATGAGAACAGAAGATATTAGAACCAAGTTAAATAACAACTGCTTTGATATGGAGAAGGTTCTCAACACCAACGCAAAAAGTGCATACAGCCATGGGTATAATTTTGGCATCCATTCAATCTTTCACGATGAGCCACTTCTTGGAGTGTCCAAAGTGTCCCTATTCCTGCACATTTGAGGACGTAAATATGCTACTAAAGGCACGATCGGCGTGGCCAACTACTGGGCCGAAGGAATTAGGGTCAACACGAATGGTGAATCACCAACTCGAAAAGAAAAAGATTTAGTAATCCGATTCGGGCAATGACCAGTTGCTTTTTGTATAGTATACCTACAAGTTGTATTGTGCTATTACGATACGTAGAAGAATGCCAGCAAAAGTCACTTTAAATAGGTCACAAAATTTATTAAATTGTAATTGTGTTAACACTTACGTGGTGGGTCTATCTGCAACCAGCGCGCAGCGGCGTGAAGTGTTCGGCATAAGGCTGCAGCAGCGCCAACTGTGAGCCCCATAGCCAGACTCTTCTTAAGAAGCCTTCTGTAGCAGTTGATCTCTATGGAGGAGTTCGACTATTCTGAACTTCTGGGGCTTGGCACTTCACTGGTGACCTGGAAAGTTTTAGTAACTTCTTGTCACATTGGTTTGCAAAATTTATTACTCAATAATTAATCATTTAATTCATTCTTCAATGTGTAGTTAGATAGTAAGGTAACATCAAATTAGATTGATGTTACCACCCTTACGTTGTTGACACCATTACGATCCGGACGAAGCGTTTTGCCTTGTCTTTTATGCCGCGTACATCGAAAGACTGGAACAATTTGCCTGCGGCGGTCTTCCCATCTGATTACAATTTAAGTGTTTTCAAGGCTAGAGTGAATAGGCTCATAATAAACTAGTGCGCTTTACCATAAACGATTGCATCACTGCTTACCATCAGGCGGGATCGCAGTCAAGCACTAGTTTATATAATTAAAAAAAAAATCGTTAGTGACCCTGTCGGGGTCGAAATCATAAAATTGGTCCTTCATGTTGAACTTATATATGTGATAACGACGTATAACAATGTTAAAAGCGTCCAATACTTAAAAAGGGAAAGAAAAAAAAAACAGAAATTTAAGCCGTGGTGGCTAATTCAAATTCAAATTCATTTATTTCAGGTAAATAACACCCATTAGTCAGAAAAAATAACATCACAAACAAAGAACATATAAAATTGAAATTAATAACATCAATACAAATAAAATCACATTAAAATAAATAAATAAATAATCAGAACAATCAATACCCTCTCTCCGACGCTGCTACAGCAACGTGTCTGCTGGAACAATGCCGGATAAAGGGACAGTCCAGCCTCCCCGCAATCATCATTAGTAGGATGTTGGGGCTACCCCGTACCCTGCGCACCAAGGATGCGGCGCGTTTGCGCATGGTCGCATGAAAGCAGTCGGTGCGCGCCACTGCGAACATACCTGAGGCACTACAGTATCGGGGCAGCCCCATCACCGCCCTAAACGCGTTATTGTACTGGACGCGGATGGCGCCGTAACTTCTCTTAGAGTAGTGAGCCCACAGACTGCACGAGTACAGCGATGTACAGTAAGCTCTAAAAAGCGTAGCCTTCACCCCTCCAGAGCACCGCGCAAATCTGCGGGCGATCATGTTCGCTCTAACAGACAACGCCCTCCGCTCCCGATCTATGTCTGCGTGATCCTTTAGATCAACAGTCAAAACATGCCCCAAGTATGTAAACTGATCGACCCTCCGCAAAGGAACCCCATTGAGACTTACTGGAGGTATGGTCCCCGGACACTTTGCACTAGCCGTCTCAAAGACCATATACTGGCTCTTCTTTACATTATACGATAAACCATGGCCACAAGCATACTCCTCACATATCTGTAACAGCTTCCTCAAGCCGCAGACCGAAGCGCTCAGCAGCACCATGTCGTCAGCATAGCTTAGATTATTGACACAGGTACCGTCAATGTGACAGCCGACATGCTGACTGCTGAGCGCCACGATCAGCCCGTTGACATACAAATTAAACAGGGTAGGAGATGTCAAGCCACCCTGTCTGACTCCGCACTCGAGCTGATACGCATCCGACATTGCCCCCGCCCACCTAACACTGTTAGACTGGTGCGCATACCAGTACTGGAACATGCTGATAAGTTCCGGCGGCAAATCTATGCTCCTCAGCTTCCTCCACAACAGGTCATACGCTACAAGGTCGAAAGCCTTGGACAAATCAAGGAAGCACGCATACACCGGCGTCTTACGGTCTGTGTAGTATCTGACAGTATGCTTAAGACACAGTATAGCACTTTCAGTGGACAGCCGGGGACGAAACCCGAACTGATTATCGTGCAGTGTTACCGATTTATTTAACTGTGTGTTAAGCAAACTGTCAAACACTTTTGCAGTTACAGTTGCAAGAGAAATAGGCCTGTAGTTACTCCTATCAGTAAGATTCCCAGTTTTATTTTTCACTACAGGCACTACCACTGTTTTCATAAAATCCGCCGGCAGGTATGAGTGGCTCACGCACAACGAGTAAAACATAGCCAAGACCCTAGCAATGTGTGGCCCGGCGTGCTGCAAGTGCTCAATGCTGAGTCCATCATGACCCGGGGACTTACCACTCGAGATACGCCTTATGGCTGTAAGTACGTCTGTCGCCCGGAATCTAGTCCCCACCTCTCGACCACTCACGTCAGCACCGAGCACCTCCGTCACTGTACCCAATGGAGACTTCACCGAAAAATGATTCAAAAAAAGATTCGCAATCTCCTTTGGGTCATTCACACCATCGATGCTCACAGGAAGGCCGGGGCGCAAGTTTTCTTTTTTAGTTCCCTTCCAGAAACCGCGAAAATCCCCCCTGCAATGTTTCACAGCTAGAGCATCCATTCTTATTTGCTCCTGGTGATTTTGGCACCATTTTAATCGAGACTTGAACACTCTTCTGCTATCGCTCATTTCTTTGTGTATAAACCCAGACTTAGGCCTACCACACAACACCCACTCGAAGAACTTAGACTTGGCCACCCTGTGAGCATCGCTGACATGTTTGTTCCACCCGGCTATGCGCGGGCCACCCCCGCCCTTCCCCGCGCTCCCCCGACTGACCACTGCCGCGTCACGGAGGGCAGTCACAATGTCAGAGTAAAGCGCATTCAGAATAAGCCTGTGGCCACGGTCACTACAAAAACAATCAGCACAGTTCACACACTTATAAGGGAAGTCAATATCTTTAAGTCGCTTATGACACTCTTTGGCGTACATGAAAACTTGTTCCTCACTTTTTATACCCCATACTACATCTTTATTTACATTCACAACTCTAGACGTGACCTTAGGACAGAGTAATTTTAAACTACATGTAACTATGAGTGGGAAATGATCAGACCAAAGAGTGTCATACTTAATATCTACAGAAACAATAGCCTGCTTAGCCGAGTGAGTAGCTAAACAGTGATCCAACCAGCTGCCAGTCCCGTGCACATCACTTACAAAAGTAAAAGTACGCGAGTCTAACCCTAGCATGTCTATGTCTATACATGACCATTGTTGGTCGCTACAAATATGCATCAGTTCTCTGAAAAACAACTCACCCGGATCCGCATTAAAGTCGCCTAAAATAAAAACAGATTCGATTCCATGTTCGTCAATAATGGCACTTATCTCACTCAAAGTATCAGTAAAATCTTGTAAATTATCAATAGAGTTAGTTGGTAAGTAAACACTCATTACAATCACTTGTCTGTCACTCGTCGTAATTTTAACGGCACATATACGGGCGTTATGGCACTGTAACACTGACACCTGTTGAAACGCTCCATATCTCCACAGCAATGCGACGCCGCCATAAGGGCGCCCGCGAAGTATCCCCGCGGATGTATCAACCGCAGACGTCGCCGTGTATCCGAAATCGCTATCAATCGTACTGATATAGGGTATGTCGTGCGGCATCAACCAAGTTTCTTGCAGACAAACCACGTCACACGTACGGCACAGGTCTCTGACGTCATCGATGGATCGTTTTACATTCTTACAGTTAAAAGAAGCAAATCGATAAGGGCTACTATCCATTCTTTGGCTTGTTTGGACCGTTGGCAAAGGTGACATGAGCACCGTTTGTTGTGGTGCGTTTGAAATTCACAAACCGCCGAAATAAGACACCAGCGGGCCACAAAGTTTCGTCCATGTATCTTGGTAGATTGGCCTCTGATATAAAAAACTTGTATGCTTTGTGTCCCCTTTGAAATTTCATATTTATTTTCTCTAAAGACACAGTTTCCCGTGTCTTATTGTAAATATGTTTTATTATGTCACTTTCGATCGTTGACATATGCACATTTGTAATAAACATAGCAATCTGTCTATCCGCTCCACGAAATGTGCACTCTAAATCTCTCGCTACACCTGACTTGCCTACGAAACGATATTTTGCTGACTTTTTACGATGTACTACTCTCTGCCAACCTTCGTTATTACTACTGGTCGTAGTTTCGCATAAATACACCGGCCGCTGCAATCCACGCTGTCCTGTTGCAAAACCACGGCCGTCCTCAACAGCGTCAGTCAGCTGTTGCGCTATCTGTAAAGGCATACTAGGCGAGTCTGATTTCACCGCTGCGCTAGGCGCAGTACTAGCTCGCACACGCGTCTCTTGACTCACGGATAGGCATTCCTTCTCCGCACCGCCGTCCGCGCCCGCTCTCGCCATAAGATTCGGCAGCGACGCCTGACGATCGCCTCCCGCGCTCACCAACCCGCATTCTACCGACCGTTGCCGCTCACAAGATTCACGATCGGTTTGTTTCTCTGCAACTACCCTCATTTCTCGATATTGCGACACGGGTGACCGAATATTTGAGGATTCATTATTCTCGATGTTTACAAACTCGTCACTCATATTATGACAGTCATGTGAAAGTCCTATAGGACCACTGTCCAGCCAGGCACCGCGTCTTATGTTTACTTTAAACGCCGATGCCGGCGGCAAGGAATCATGCTTAACGCGAAGGACGTCCATTTTTAATTCGTTAACACTTTCCAATGTAGCATACGTCGACTTTATACCTTCAATTTGGGCTTTCAATACTTGCATGTCCTTTAACAATTTGGAACAATCCAGGTGATCTATCAGTATTGGAGGTAATTTGTCCAGTTGTCTTGCCACAAATATTGGAATAACGTCAGGCTCTGTGGATTTAAACAGATTGATGATATCTGTTACATCGCGCTTCTCCTTTCCTTTATTTTTTCGCACTATTTTTCTAATACCCGTTGGAATGGATTCAAATAGGAGTGACTTCGAATTCTTAATTTCATCACTTGTGAACGTAGCCTCGCAGATACGCACTAATGTTTCTTCGTCTATGATTGACACTTTACTTTGTATATACGACAGCATCTCATCAATGATGATATTACATACATTGCACTTTACAACGTTCGACATTTTATTTTATTACGCAAATCCACGCACTGTACAAAAACAGGTCCGACGACGCTGGGTGCGCGCGCGCGACTCCAAGCCCGACTCTAAGCCCGTGATTGTCAAATTGCGGCCGTTATTTGTATGGCCTGCGACAAAGTCGTAAATTAAGTTTGAAGTATATCGACAAAATTAATTATTAATATTCTAATGAACAAAATGTATGATTACTTCTATCTATCGATGTCAACACCCAAGTGAACGATGTCACAGACATAGCTGGTTCGAAGTAAATAACAAAATGAGCTGAATACATATACATATCTATGTCTAAGTGTTCAAACGCTCTCGGAGCACCTTCACATACGCTGCTGCCCAGCGCTGGCACTCACATTGAATGTATTGTATGGCCCTTGGCTAGCAAGTGTGACGACCGCTGCTCTAAGCCAAAAATTGAGATAGGCGTCTCCAGTTCCGGTACGGTGCAGCGCTATAAGCCCCACACCTATATATCAGCTCCAACCCAGCAGGTAGGCAATTCCACATTGCGAAAAAATGTAAAAGATCGAACACCGTTTCCGATCGAATGCCCGTCAAGGTAATTCAAAACTGCAATGGATACAGAATTACAACATGGCTTCTCAACTGCACAGTTCACCTCCAACTTATTTCCTTACGACGGACCCGGCCAAGGCCTGTGCGGACCTAAATTAGACGAGACCTTATGTGGCAGTCAGTCAGTATAGGAAAGAGACGCTCACAGCAATATCGTAGAGATGTTGGCAATTGTGTGAGTAATTATAATAATTGTAAAAGGTCGCCTAATGAGCGATACAAGCTTATTAATTCACAACGACATTAGTTACCTACGCAACGCAGGCGGCACACAGCCAGTCTCTCCTAAACCTTAAAATAAGAAGTCTTAGGCGAAATAGATCGCTATCGGATACATATTTATTTATTTATATAACAATTGCTTGCTGCACTTACAGTATACACCAAAGCGCGCAACAAGCCAACACAAAACATAGAACTAAAAAACTTTAAACATACATATATGTCAGTATATCATCTTCCCAGTCGATACAACTACTTAGTACATCGACTTTCAAGGAAATCTGCCCCGACAGAATGGCATTTGCTTCCCTATGCTAGGTACCAAAAATTACGATACCGAAAAATTTTCAGCTCTTTGGAGATCCTGAAATATGTAGATTGATAATACACATAATTATTATGTCTATATATGTGAGTCTGGATTCCCGGTGTGAAGTAGTGGACCGACCGGACCTATGCAAGAACGCCAAATTTCTTACCAGCCATCTTGGCTTTGGACTCAATGAACCTCAGAATTTATATTTGAGGAAATTTTAACTCCCAAGAGCTGAAGGCGATCGGTGCACTCCAAACATAGGTACCTACATTCTGAAAAGCAGGAGGTAAGGTGAACGGGCTCCTTTTGGCAGTGCACTGAGACGCTTGTGTTTTGGCGCTGTTGATTCCATCAAGATTGGTTTCATCCCATTTGGAAACTGCCTGAAGTACGACATTCGTACGCTCTACCATAGTCATTTGTTGTTATGCAAACTAGCGTTGGTAAAATACAATAGGAAATGTTTAGAGTTCAAATGTTAGAAAACCTTTAAAATAGGACTACAAAACAAAATGAATACCAGGTTTTTTTTTAGAACGTGTTATCCAGAATATAAAGTCCATGTATTGGTAAAATACTTATTCTCTCATAAATTTCTGAACGAAATCCAGTTTTTGACCTTTGACCGAGTGACATTATTATGACATTAATTTTGATCAAATGAATTCGTGCGATATAGGTGTACGGACGGGCAAAAAGTCGTGCTGTATTAAAGCGCATTCTAGTGAATTATTGTGAAATTGTAGTGTTTACTTTTGTTCAAATTAATGTTAAGCATGGTGCCATCGACTGTGATGTACGTTGCGGCGGTGCCAATCTCAGTAATCGTTGCCCTGGGTTTGCTTCGTAAGTGGAGGTCTAGGAAATGGGGTAGATGTGTTAGCAATACGTGTTTGAGAGGCAAAACATTCCTCATCACCGGAGCAAATAGTGGCATTGGGTATGAAACCGCCAAGACTATTGCGAGGAGGAAGGGACGGGTGATATTCGCCTGCAGGGACATTGGTAAGGCTAAGGAGGCCATCGCTGCCATTCGCAAGGAACAGCCCAATGGGGGCGAGATGGTGAGTAAAAATGAATATAGTGTTAGTATTTCCATTGCCCTACTTTCCATTGTAAAAATCATTCTATTAATACCTACTATTTGACATCAGGCTGAAATAAAGGTTAATATTTTCTGCTTTAACACTATTTTAAGCGTGTGTAAAACAGTTTTTCCTATACAAAAATAAAAATGTCAATATTCAACTCATGAGTATGAAAGTTCATGAAATTTGGCAACCAGAATGCATGAGCACCTGTTCTCTACCTCAATGGAGTTGTTACATATTCCTATCACTGATGGTTATGTCTTGAAGAATAACGTGGAATTGAGTCAAATCAAATTTAGGTAAAATAGTCTTTATTTATTTAAACAAACCTCTCCGTCCCTCGGAAAGCACTCTAAGCCGTTGGTCCCGGCTGTCATTCGTAGATCTTTAACAGTCGTTACGGATCGTTAGAAGTCCGAAAGTCTGACCATAGTATTACCCAGTAACTGGGTTATGGAGGTCACTTAGGCAGTCGCTCCATGTAAAATACTGGTATTCAGCTGAATCCAACATAGTTGGGAAAAGGCTAGGCAGATGATGGTGATTTAGACAAAGACTATGTCATACTTTCTTTTTAATAAGTAGAAACATATAATTTGTCTTCAATTTAATTTTTTTTTAACTACCTACACCAAATCATGTATAAGTTAGTTGTGGACTAACTTCATCTTAATGACTGACCGGGTTGGTCAGTCAGTGCCAATTCAAAACTACCTGTAATTGGTTTATTTGAAAAAATGCTCTGATTTGATTGGTAAGTTTCCCAAATTAAATTTATGGAAAACTCATACCTATGATAAGAAATGATGTGGGCATAGAAAGTACAGACGCCAGCACATTAAGGTACTACAATCTGCCAAAATTCTTTAATAAATTTTCAACATTATCCCTAAGGTATTAAGGTTCAAGGTTGATTGAGAAAATTTGACAGTTTAGGGTGGGCCTGCGGGCGGCGAGCATTGGGTAGCTCGCCGCAAAGAGATGCAGTTAGCATAGCGTGAGGTCCATAAGGACCGATGCCTGCCCCAGGGCCGTGGAGTGTATCAAAGAGTAACCGGGGTCCCTGGAGCGCATAGGCAGGTTAAGGAACATGAGTGGGTTTTAGTCAGTAAAAGCCTGACACGCCCTTCCGCTCCACCCAGAGCGGGAGAGGTCATTTGATGATTTCCCACCCACCCACCAAAAAAAAATAAAAAAAGGTTTAAGGTTCAAGGTTGATTGAAAAAATTTGACAGTTTAGGGTAGCTTAACCTGCTTCTGTGCACACATTTCTTCATTAGAAAGACATAATGCCTGTGCATTATGTTATGATAAGAGATATTTTGGTTTTAAAAAATCTAGTCATAAGATTTGCCTTGGAAAAACAATGTAAAACAAAGTGACACAAATTCTTATCAATGGTACTGTAACATTGAGAGAAAATGTGTTTATTGTAGGCCAACTCAACGGGTTATCAACATTTTGTTATGAAATACGTACAATTTGTTATCAGTAACAAATAAGATGAAATCGTAAGACACAATTTTAATGAGATGCGGCTTATTTGAATCATATTATTACGCTAGGGAGCTGTAGATCTCTTGCCCGTTCTTCTCAGTAGGATTCTCCATAGTGATGGAATGGACCATACGAACTTCATCTTTCCAACTGACGAACCTCTTAACAAAAGTGCCTGTAATCAGTTTAATCTAAATGAACACTAGTTTAAGTGACTTTTTATTTCAATTTGAATCTAGCTTAATATTTGATTTTATCGTACATTGAACAATGTAACTTTAATTCAGGGCTTAGTTTTGAAACTATAAATA
>VKGM01008115.1:0-13840 GCA_007844875.1 Busseola fusca | reverse complement strand
GGCTTATGCTGTTCTTTCATATCTAATGTAATTAGAAAACATTGTAAAAGAATATTTTTTTTTAAAAGAGTAACCGTGGAGTTTCTTGTCGGTTCTTCTCCATAGGAAACGACCATTTGGAACCGTGCACCTAGCTTCTGACGTTTCATAAGTACCCATGTTGGTTTATGTGAAATAAAAATATTTTGAATTTTGAATCTAAATCAGAAAATCTACTTTCCAGACACATGGCGCCACGTCTAGACAATCGTCCGGCTGGAGGCTGTTCACAAACTACATTGAGTTTATAAATAATTGTGTGTTAATCACTAAAATGACCATGTATCGAAACACTGGATGAGCACAAACCGCAATGACTGAATACTAATTATTTACAAGATTGTTTCGAAGAATATTAAAAATAAAATCATACCGGTATGATCAACGGGGTCAGTGTTATAGATAGGTACTTAACACCCACCCGACATCTGTTGCAAGTGTTGAAACGTATAAGTTGGTCAGTTTACAGTGGCCCAAAAAGTACATGTTGGTCAGTTTACAGTGGTCCAAAACGTTACAGTTATAGCGTTTTTTTAGGTAGCAAAAGTACGTCGACCGCTAATCGGCCACACCGGTCCACCAAGCATCCAGCCCAACGGGCATTTTCCCGATTTGCCCATATGGGCAATTCGGACCTACACCCTAATTGCGTAACACACTATAATCGAAATCTGCATCATTTTGAAGCAAATTTCTAAACCATTGCTTCATAAGTGCGCAAAATTTGTCTGCACTACACGTAAATAACGCAATGAATGAAGATTGCGGTCCAAACGATACATAGAATAAATAAAACATAAATAGTCTCAATCATTTGTCGAAAATGTATTACGAAATTGGGCTTGTGGATTTACTAGTAGCCACTGAAGAATTCCACTACCCACCTCCTGGGTCCATCGTCAAACCAGCTTCAAGATACCAAATTATAGTTTTGTCTTCTGAACTACATAACTACCTAAGCATACCTACAAAGTTTTAATTCGATACGACAATAATTAAATATAGGTTAACATTGACTACTAAGATTTTGTTACATTATTAGTTAGAAGTGAAGCAAACAAAGCAAGGGGTACCTACCGTATTACCCAGTAATTGAGTTGTGGAGATCAGATAGGCAGTCGCATATAAAATACTGGTATTCATCTGAATCCGGTTAGACTGGAAGCCGACCCCAACATAGTTGGGAAAAGGCTAGGCGGATGATGAGTTGGAAGTGAAGCTGATAAAAACGCGTTAAAAGGTGAGGCCTTTGTCCAGCAATGAAACACAATTTAAGCTAACATAACAAAAAAGTAAGAAAACTTAGCTCAGTGACTTAAAAGGAAAAATTTTGTTCGACCAACCGCTGTCGAGATTTCAGTTAGATTTAAAGTAAATTCTGAGCCTGCGAGCAATTTTTGTCTCAGCAACTAATTCGTGTCTCACATCAACTCGACGGGTTTCAATGAAAGTGATGTCTTTTATGGCGTCGTTTCACGCGCGCAATACTTATACAACTCCTAGACTTGACGTGAGAGACAAATTAGTTGTCGAGACAAAAGTTGTTAGAGAAAAAAGTATATTTTGGATAAAAAATGTTGAAAGTATTTTGTTGTCATCTTGAACATATGTTTACCCTTGAGCTAAGTTTGGATTCCTACGTTTTACTAGGCAACTACAAAAATATTAGGGCAAGTAAGCCAGGCTTACTTACAAAATGTTACATGTTTCCCTACAGATGTCTCGAATGTCAGGTTAGGATTGTCTGCACAAGTTAGGATTTTGTGAGAGTGTGGTCATTGTGGCTGTGGGCCGACTAAACTCTTGGTGTGAATTCGCCTAAAGTTCTTCATGATATCTTCGAATTAAAAATGTAGATTTAGAAACAGAGAGATTATCACATTCGATTCGTCATTGGCCACACACGGTAATGGTTTCCTACTAAGCAAAGCTTTTTATCGAAAGCTTTCTAAATATAATTCGAGACATCACTATGCAAACTTCCCATAAACCATCAATCACCAATTAAAGCCAGCTCATGACCCATTTACCGGCACCACAATCAAATGAGCTCAAGGTGTGTGACGTCACACAATATGGTGCACTTCTAGGAATTCAGTTTTCCTGTTACCTACTGCTTGTATTGAAACTAAGAGTAACCATATAGGGCGAGTGCATGCCTGCGAACATATAGGGCGAGTGCATGCCTGCGAACACGCCTGTGTGCCCATCGGTTACCTACTACCTACAACAAAATCGGTATTTATAGGAGTGTGCTCACTAATGGAATATGTGTAAAGCTAATGTTACAAGAATTCTGTCACGTAGGTATGAGCTATTTTAGTAAGTGTTTTCAGCCCTCACCCTTTGGACCTATTAGTATCAGTAACTAGAAGCCAAATAGACTGTTGAAAGTCTGTTTGGCACCTTGCTTGCTTGGTAATCTGTACAGCTCCTTAGACCTGCGATGTTGAACGAATGTGACGGAATATTTCTATTGGGAAACGAAAGACGAGGCAGTATAGTACCTCAAAGACTTCAACTATTTACTAATACACACCCCAAGAAAAATAATCCAAAAAGACCTTTACTTTCGTAGCTCTTACTTTCTTTGGCAAGCCAAGACGAGGTCTAACTAACAATAAAAACAAATAAATGCAACATGAATGTTTATTATGCTCATTCAATTCCTCGAGCACCATGGAAATAAGCACACTGACGCAGTAGCAAGAGCAACGTATCACGGCGACAAAACATATCAAGTATTATATTAGCACATGAGACCGAGAGGACAGACATTGACGCACCGTATAGGGAGACACGCCGCCCTTGTCCCACTCGAGGGGGTGAATGGCAGGGCTGTCAACGAAACGCAAAAATATAGTGCTCATTATGAAATAACTTACCTAAACGTATTTAAAACTAACTACTACTAGTTTATCTAACAACTAGTTGTCTATGCTATTGTACCCAATGTGTTTGTGATACCTTTTGTTCAGATTTTCCAACTTGTAATGTACATTATAATGGTTTCTGTATTTTTTGTGAATAAACCTCATTATTATTATTAACTGTAAACAGTTCTAAGGATTTTTTTTATAATTTTATAAACTAGGGCTTGACCGCAATCCCGCCTGACGGTAAGTGATGCAATCGTTGATGGTAAAGCATACTAGTTTATATTATTAGCCTATTTACTCTAGCCTTGAAAACACTTAAATTGTAATCAGACGGGAAGACCGCCGCAGGCAATTTGTTCCAGTTCTTCGATGTACGCGGTATAAAAGACGAGGCGAAACGGTTCGTCCGGATTGTGGCTGTGTCAACAACGTATGGGTGCATACTCGCCGTACGATGGGTCGGAACGATGGGATGGAACGGTGATGGTGGAATTAAGTCATGTAACTCCGGCGTACACTCTCCAAAATGCATCCTATAGAACACCGAAAAACTGGCTACCCTACGCCTCGGTAAGTCCCCTCTTTGAGGCTTGGCTAGAGAGGCGCCACGGCGCCATCACCTTCCGCCTGACGTAGGTCCACACCGGAAACGGCTGCTTCGGGAGGTTCCTGTTCCGGATAAGGCGGGAGGAAACGCCAGGGCGTCACCACTCTGTGGATCTCTCGCGCCTGGCCCTGGTCCAGGTTATGGTCCCGAACGACAGTGCATGGCAGGCCGTCACCTCCTTCTGTGAAGCAGTAATGCTCGCAAAGGAGGAGGCGACTGCCTCTTCCTCACGCGCTCCGCCTCCTGCCCTCACGCCATAGCCGCCGCAGGAGACGCCCTGGTCGTCGGGAGATAACAGCGAATTCCCAGCCACCGTAGGCGCGGGCTTGTGGGCGGCGAGCTATGGGTAGCTCGCCGCCCGGTAAGGACAAGGCCCGGATCGACGGCGCCTCGTGTTCCGCCCGCGCCTCAAAGAGATGCTGTCAGCAAAGCGTGGGGTCCATAAGGACCGATGCCTGGCCCAGGGCCGTCGGTAGTTCGAAAGAGACACCGGGGCCCCTGGCGGCGCATAGGCAGGTGAAGGAACATGGGTGGGTTTTAGTCAGTAGTCCTTTGATGATGGGTGGGAAACCCACCAAAAAAGAAATAAAAAATCCTACGCCTGTGCTCCAGACTTTGGAGATTGAACTTAACTAGACCTGGACCACCAATTAGCCTCTTCGCACGCCTCTTCACTGAGACCAAAGCTGCCAGGTGGCATTTTGCAGTACCAACCATCTTGGCTTTGGACTCAATGAACCGCCCAAAGAATAGGTTTGAGGATATTTCAACTCCCACAAGCTGAAGGCGGTCGGCGAAGTATCAAGAGATAATAGGGGAATAATCTGAATAGAAAGGACGAGTAGGTACTTACTAATAGGTAGAAAAGTTGGTGTCTCTCAGTCATTTAAATAAAAAGCAGGCGCCTTCTGTCGAGGCATATGACACAAAATACGAAAGTAGGGAACTAATTGATCCAGGATAGGATTTCACGTCTGAGAAAGATGTGAAATCCTATTCTGGATCAATTTCATCAAAATAAATTAAGATAAGTACCTACAGATAATTTCGCTATGCCCACGCAACCCTACAACTTCTGAATCATTTTAAATACCATATAAACGATGCGATGCGTATCGCAAACGACAGATTTACGGTCTGATGCAACCAAACGTACCGCGACCTTACACCAATCACAAGCTTTTGGCCGTTAATTAACAACTAAATAATAACTTTTTGTACTCATTCAGTAGGTATTGATCGTTTGTAATTATGAACGTGCTCGTAAGCTGTCGGCATTCGGTGCCGTTGTATGAGGTGTTGACGTGATTGAAGACTCGTAAACAAAAACAGCTCTTGCAAGTTAAAATGCGAAGGTACAAAACCAAAGTAAATATCCCTATGCTCCAAAATCCAGGAAGGTACCGATATTATTATAAAGATTAGAATAAGTTCTTTGTAAGGGCCAAAGCATGTACCTACTATCATTTGCCTGGGGAACGTAATAAAATGTAACAGGTGATTTAGGATCCGAGAATACATGCAGTGGATACTGGTATTTAATTGGTAAGTTCATGGACATTTCCTGTTACATGAGAGGCTGTTCCCAGCTACAATAACAAGAAACATTCGGTAACCTAACTACGAACACGATTAGTTTAGCTGATAAGGAAAGCTAAGTAACATCTAATAATAGGATTTCTATTATTAGATGTCACTTAGCTTTCCTGTCTATACATTTGTATTTACATTGAGCTCATTAAATGTTTACCTACTACGTGATACGATTGTGTCACTTTGTAGACTATTTGGATTAATTAACGGGAAACAATTAATTCCGGTAATATCCTGTTTCTAATTAGTTAGGGAAAATGTTGCAAATATTAATGTTTGGTATCTTTTCCCACGCCAGATAAAAAGTAGATCATATCATTAGCTCAGCAGAATTAATAACGATCGTTTCTCGGGAATCTGTCTTTTGCCAATGAATTCCATAAGCCCTAATGCTCTTTTTTTTTTAATGTTATAAACTAGTGTTTGACCGCGATCCCGCCCGATGGAAGGCAGTGATGCAATCAATGGTGGTAAAGCGCACTAGTTTATTATGAGCCTATTCACTCTAGCCTTGAAGACACTTAAATTGTAATCAGACGGAAAGACCGCCGCAGGCAAACTGTTCCAGTCCTTCGATGTACACGGTATAAAAGACGAGGCGAAACGCTTCGTCCGAATCGTAGCAGTGTCAACAACGTAAGGGTGGATACTCGCCGTACGACGGGACGTCCGATGATGGAACGGTAATGGCGGAATCAAGTCATGTAATTCCTGCGCACACTCTCCAAAATGAACCCTGTAGAATACCGAAAGGCTCGCTACCCTACGCCTCCAGGCTTTGGAGATTGGTCTTCACCAGATCTGGATCACTAATAAGCCTCTTCGCACGCCCCTCCACCGAGTCCAAAGCAGCCAGGTGACATTTTGCAGCACCAGCCCATATGTGACTGCAGTACTCCACACATGATCGGACTTGTGCTTTGTACAACATAAGAAGCTATTCTGGTGTGAAGTACCGCCGGACCTTTGCAAGAACGCCAAGTTTCCTAGCAGCCATCTTGGCTTTGGACTCAATGAACCGCCCAAAGTTTAGGTTTGTGGATACTTCAACTCCCAAAAGCTGAAGGCGGTCGAAGTACTCCAAGGACACACCCTAAAAAGCAGTAGCGAAGGTGAACGGGCTCTTTTTGGCGGTGAACAGACACGCTTGTGTTTTAGCGGCGTTGAACGCCAGAAGATTGGCTTCGCCCCACTCAGAGACTGCCTGAAGTGCGACATTCGCACGCTCTACCATAGCCTCTCTTTCGGACCGGATCAGTTCCTTACTAGCCCGAGCACACGGCAGGTATCTCTCTACAACTGTGCTGTCATCCGCATACCCAAAGATTCCGGGCCTCAGCAGGTCATTGATATGCAGCAGGAAAAGAGTTGCAGAGAGAACAGACCCCTGAGGAACACCGGCGTTAGTCGACATGGGCTCCGATGAGCAAACGTCGACAACAACTCGGAGAGACCGCTCACTCAGGAAGTCTTTTACCCAGCCAGTCAGACCAGGGGAAATGCCGTACACTGGAAGCTTACCAATAAGGCTAGCGTGCTATACCCGGTCGAAGGCCTTCGAGACGTCTAAGGATACGGCAATCGCTTCCCCATTCCTCTCGAGGGCCTCGCCCCATAGGTGAGTGGCATACACAAGAAGGTCCCCAGTAGACCGATTGCAGCGAAACCCGGACTGACGGCCACTGAGGAGATCGTTGCCTTCCAGGTATGCCAAGAGGCGCGAGTTCAATACACGCTCCATAATCTTGCAGAGTATGGAGATTATTGAAATCGGCCGATAGTTGGCAGGATCGGCACGACTACCCTTTTTGGGCACGGGCTGTACGTTGGCAAGCTTCCAGGACTTTGGCACTAAACCAGTTCTAAATGAGAGGCGATACAAGCGTGTCAATACAGGAGACAACTCAGGCGCACAAGCCTTGAGAACAATCGCTGGTATACCATCCGGTCCACTAGCTTTATACACGTCCAGACGACACAGTGCTCTCAGAACCTCCTTGTTCCTAATGCGAATTTTATGCATCTAATCTTCTAAATAAAATAAAGTAATATAAAAGATAATAATCTTAATTTCATTCACTGACAGCCAACGCACAACCTAAGCTGCTGGGTTTAGAAGTATGTAGGTCATTTTGCGCAAGAGTTTCTTTTTATAACAAAAGTAACTAAGGAAAGATTTATGAAGAAAATCATCGCCTAAACGGGATAAACATTAACGAGGAATGAAGGTTTGTATGGAAGTTTTATATTTTTTGCCGATGAGCAATCGCACGGTAATGATGATTGTTTAATATGTAAAGAACGAAAAGAAAAAACTTTTATTTGCGGTAAACATGACACAAAAAATTACAAAAATAAGAAATGATTGAGGGAAACATGCGTACACGCACGCACACAAAACGGCTGTCACTTGGCATTACCTATGCCGAGATCCTATGCGAGACAGAGCCCCAGCGCTCACTCTTTCCACCTGAAATTATACCAAAACTAAAGTAAACTTAAAGTAAAGTGCAAATAAAGACACCCTTGTAGGTATGAGCCCGCGCAGAAGACACAATACGCTTATTGTTGCACCGTGCGCAACGTCACGGCTCGCCACCCGGGTCAGGTGGCCGCCGAGCGACACCCGCTGCCCTTCAAGCCTCCTGACTCCTTATAGCACGGGTTGCTCCATACTTATGTAGCTACTACATTACTAGTGATAGCGAATTGTGGGTCTACGTGAGAGATAATAATCGATGCATACTGAGCAAGAAAACCCGATACGATACCTACACACAGTATATAATAACAATAATTTATTGGTAATAACAGAGACTTATAAATAGCAAGAGTGATAATATATACCTACTTAATAGAAACCAACCATCCCTGGCCAATTTCTTCGACACAGCCTACCTGCTTTTCTCGTACGTAAAATATTATGCTACTGCAGGCATGCTCCCTCAGGTGAAGGAACATGGGTGGGTTTTAGGCATGCTCCCTTGGCGTTCAGTGCAGGCTGCTGAACGAGAAGTGCTTCTATCTATAAAAGCACTTGTCAACATCATCATAATCGTTAAACAGATCACGGTAAAGGACTTTAAACATTAATTAAAAAAAAAAAAAAAACTATAGGTAGCTAATGACAGATGTCAGACTAGGTAAATCGAATGAAATGGATACTGGGGCTCAAATCTCATGATAATAACTTCTCTTAAATTCTCACATTACTCATAATTTTTTACGCGACTTACCAGCAGTTACATAAGATTCGGCGTATTGATCGCAAATAAACTGCATTAGCTGTAAACGGGCTATATTTCACTCTCGATAAGGAGAGGCGAGTGTCGTGACATGTCCATAGCAAGCGAGCTAACTGTGTCATTATATAGGGTTGTCAAAACTAGCATTGTATAAGGATTTTTTTATTTACTGGGGTTTTGTAAACTGCATAGTCATTTATAGTTAGGACACCGTACTCAATACATATTATCGCAAATGAGATTGAGAAGAAATAGTGATCTATTTCAGAAGATGGTCAGAAATTCCTGACATGCGAATTATTAATTCGTAGGTCATTCACAAAGATAAGACAGCAGTTTCTTTCAGTTCAGAAACTACGAGAGTAAAAGTCTCGAGGTGATAGTAGTTAGATACTATGACTACGATGAGCTAAGATATCCCAGCCGGGGTGAAATCAACACTGTAAATGAGGAAGATAGCCAGGAAACTTCAGCAATCTTTATCAACGTTAACGTACCCCTTCAGCATTTTGTTTGCTATGTTGACTTGACACCCCTAGCCAGCCGGCCGGCGTGTCCATACCGGGCGGACACATGGACGCGGCCATCTGGCGCCTCACTTGCATCACCACTCACACCACCACGCTACCACTCGCCACCACGGCCGCGAGGATTAGGGAGACTAGCTGCACTAGAGACTGACGAACTTGACTCGTGAACCCAGGTGCTAGTCTGATTGGATTGTTTGTTCGTTTATGTTCAACGTTACGTACAAGGCTGTTTTTATTTCGTAATTTTCTTGAGTTTTAAACGTGTTTTATATGTGAGTCAAAGACACTACCTTCGAAATAGAACGTGAACTCATTCGAACTGCTAATGTTGATTTAATTTACTAGGACATATATGTTGATAATTTTCTATTTTCAACTGATCTCTCTCCCCCCATAAAACACCCTTTATTATCTTGTTTCTGTTATTCACACAACTATCTATGAACGTCTTGGGTGTGCAGTTACCTAGGTTGATTACAATTTCTATCGGCAGATGATCAGACGGCAGACCAAAACACATGTAATGAATTTTCGCATTTACAACTGTTTTTCTAGCGGCTAATGAGGTCACACAGTGATTAAGCCACCTCCTACCTAAAACCTGACTATCGCTAACATAAGTGTATGACGATGCAGGCAAGTGTTCAGAGTCCACTACACACAGTTGTTGTTCACTATAATATTGCTTAAGCTCATTATAAAAGGGTATGCCAGGATGCGCATTGAATTCACCCAACATGTAAACCAAGTCCACATCTTTCGATAATCGCATACATTTCACCCAGACATGATGAGAACTCGCCCATATTTTCACGATCGTCAGTAGGCATGTACACTGATAGTATTATCATAGATCTCATAAGCATAGTAGTTATTCTATATAAAAACTAGCTAACCGGGCAAACGTTGTTTTGCCACAAAAAAAAATAGATGATGGCCGAGTCTCACACCTACCCGATATGCACACAAAATTTCATACAAATCGGTCCAGCCGTTGCGGAGGAGTATGTAGTAGGACAACTAACATTGTGACACGAGAATTTCATATATATAGTAGATAATCAAATTTCTACTTATTATACTGGCGCCTAATACCTTATTCATAAACTAAATTAAATTTAACTTCAGTTCATCTTTTTCTTTCTATCTATATCTATAGAGTATCTTAATTTGACAGAACTAAATTTATTTTCTGTACTTTTCATAAAGAAAACGATGCACTGAACTGAGTTTAGTTTGTGACCAAGGGAATCAGCGCCATTATCTGTGAGTTAAATAAATTATTTGGTGTACACAACACATAACTCGCAATCTACACATCAAGCGATATATTTCCAGTTTTAGCTGACCTCGCATTGTCTATGTCTTTCGTACAATCAGAAGTCAGTCTATACTGATTATGTATAGCTTGATGTGTAGCCGTGCGTACATAATAAAGACTATTCGATTCTTTAATGTTCCCACTGCCGAGCTTTGATTAATCAAGCACGACTTATTCGACGCCCTGTTTTATTTATAAACGATGACTAAAGTTAAGTGACGTTCAAACTTCAAACGTCAAAAATGTATTGTTAAACAGTCGCTAATCACTACTTAACTATAAGTCACGTTTATGAATAAAGGCGAAAGTAGTTCAAAAATAGGCACATCGCTAATTATATTAGATCACAGTTCATTGATTACGTATCTCTCGACAAACTCCTCGGAGATCTCCAGCAATCGCTCGCGGTAGGTGTCGCACTTCTGCGCATGCGCAAGCACCGGCTCCGAGCGGTCCTCGTTCACGTACCGCTCGTACGTCTGTGGGTCGTCAAACGTCGCCTGCGCATCCTTCGGGTGCATCAGGATGAACGGGATTATAGCAGCCGGCTCTAACAACCCGAACATGCGGCTCTGCTCGCACCAGTACAAGAAACTATCTTTATCGTAACCCAAATCTATTAACCTCCGTTTAGAGTCATCGTTCAAATTGTCCATAAAGACTGCGAAATATTGATCGCAGATTTCTTTTTCGTGCTTTTGTCTGAAATTCTTTGATGTTGTCAGGTACATGTACGTCATGAGATCGAAGGCTGGAGGAGTGTAGCGAACCAACTGGAAGTCGATGATGATAGCGTTGGTGAGAACGTTGTTGTCATACTTAAACATAATGTTGTTCACCCAGAGATCCTTATGGATCAGGACATTTAAAGTCTCCTTATACTCCTTTACAGTTTCACACGCTACCAAGTACTGCTTCGCTATTTTCTGCTCCACATCAGGTATGTTCCGATAAGACGAAGAAGAGTAAGCTTTGATGAAGTTCGCAGTCAGTTTAGCGCAAGCTTTTATAAACGGGGAGTCACAAAAAGCTGGTTCGTCCAGCAAGCTGCCACATTCTTGGTTGCTGTTGTAGGGACGGATGTTGAGGATGCTCTTGTTCGTCTCGTAGTTGGTGAAGGCCGCATGGAACCGCGCGAGGGTGACGACTCCGAACATCTCATGCTGATAATCTAACGTGTCCAGGTAATGGCGGGACGCGTAGCCTTCCATCGCTAGGTCTGGCATCACGATTATTGAGTCCGTGTACAAGTAGGCCTTAGGACACCAGGGGTTCGGATCTGAAGACAATCACATGGAAAATATTGAGGAATGAACAAGTAATAGCGATCGTTTTCATAAGAAATGCGCTAGATTTATCAGTGCAACTTTTATGTTTACTTTGCAGACTGTTTTCTTTTAGTCTGAATTGCTTTGAATTTTTGTTTCGTTATTTTTTTGTTATAAAGATTCGAAAAATATTATCCTATTTTAGTCATAGATCCTCTCTCAAACATAAAAATGAAAATTTACTCACCATTGTCATCTCGGATCTCCTCTAGCACTTGGAACATATACTTTTCTCTTTTAAAATATTGATTATTCTGAATGAACTCTGCTTTCGGCTGGTTGTTCATCGGAATACACTTTATGAATAGGTGTATGGTCTTCTCTTCGTCGTCAACTGTCACTCTTAGGGTGGCTCTCATGTGCTCGCCCAAGAACCCGGCAAGCCCATCCGTGGCCGCTCTGACGTCACACCCCTGTAGCGACCATACATCAGCCCCAATAGCCTGCTTCACAACATGGTGTACCTGCTTCTCACTCAAGATATCCTTCAATAAGAATCGTCTGGCACCACCGAGCATCTTGACAAGTGACTGACTGAGTATATTGCTGGAAACAATCGACTTGCACATTATATATCACACTTTTATCTATAAATAACTGTACCTTGTGTCCTTCGATAACATTTGCAAATTGGATGCACTAACTTTAAAAATAGACCTTACGTCCTCAAAAATAAGGGCGGTAATAAGGCATGTTGTGTAAACACATGTGTACATAGATTTTATCGGTTAGACATCCTAGCGCAAATTGTTTGTATTTGCAGGAAGATAAACGAGAGCTACTGTTTGAGATGAAGCGCTCATTGTTCGCGTTTCAAGTTTGTTCCACATAACGTTCTGACAGTCGGCAAATGTTGAATACATTCATAACAATAAAGGCTTAGTCACATGATCAAACGGCTTTTAATCAATCGTCAGTTTAATGACTAAGTACAACTAAACATCAGGAACCATATTCGATAGGACTTTTGCAGCTTTCGGTTAGTGTCGTCCCAACACCTGTAAGACCGTAGCCGTTGCCAGCAACGCTGCTTCTCTAAGCGAGCTCTCCCGGGCGGTGACCGGCGTGTCGTCCGTATAACACATCAGGTCTGAGCTCACCTCTCGGCACCCAGTTGTACCCGATATTCCACAGAAGCGGGCGTAGTACTGAGCCTTGTGGAACACCGCCATCACGTCCAATGTAGGTGACAAACCTAATCTAAGCAATGTTTGATACCCCACTGCTAATATTAGCCACCAGTTATTATTTTTAATACTTCACCTATAATTTCTTGGCCCTGTTTAATATTTATTTATATACTTATAGTAGCCACTATTATGTAGCTATTATAGGTCCCTTGCCTTTCGTAGATCATATACTTAATACAATTGAGGTAAAAAATGCTTATTTTAAGTCAAGCCAAGTGTTTTTTTTTTTTGTAACCGAGTGGTTAGTCTTCTCAAAAATAATTATCTGTATTCTATCCATCTGACGTCACGACCTCGGTATTACCTGCTTAATCCATTGCGGTCAGATGGCAGGCACTAAGTCACCAAATAAATAGTACAAACACGGCACTCCAGCAAAAATAAATAGAAATAGCGACTTTAGCTTCTGAGCAACAAAGGACAATTCAGCTCGCATAATAAGCGCTCAGTGCCTAACGCGATATTCACCTAAGCTTTGTCGCTCTCTTGTAACTTTGCCGCTGTCTGGCGCGGAGTGACGCGCTAGCTGTGGCGCTAAGGTTGTCGGCCTGCTACTATAATATTCATCCTCTATCCACATACTCTCATATGTTTGATGCGGATGATTACACGGTCAATTAGGTATATACTCAAAGAAAGTTCGTCATTTATGATTAAAAAATGATACTAACCTTTAATCTTTAGGCTATGTACCTAGAAACCTCTAAAATTCCTCATTAACTTACTATAATGTTTTCACATTTTGCATGAATTAAAAAGTCATTAAAATTCACGAAACAAAATCTTTATAATCCTGGTTGTTTACATTTTCACTACACTAATTTTTAATTATCTCCTGCGCGCGTGGACCGATTTACATGATTCAAACGGATACAATTGTTTTAGACCTAGACCTGTCTTCTTCATCTCAGCCTATAGACGTCCTCTGCTGGACCTTTCATTTGACCAAGATTATCTCCAATGCCTGGAGCACAGGCGTAGGGTGGCGAGCCTCTCGGTATTCTATAGGTTGCATTTTGGGGAGTGTGCGCAGGAATTACACGACTTAATTCCGCCATCACCGTTCCATCATCGGACGAACCGTCGTACGGCGAGTATCCACCCTTAC
>VKGM01008102.1:21859-32100 GCA_007844875.1 Busseola fusca | reverse complement strand
TGTGTATACTAATGCCGAGAATATGAAGCAATAATTACAAACATTCAAATAAAAATTTCTCCATATATCGTGTTAAAAATATTTCAGCCCGGAAGCCAATTGCAGAATTTTATACACCCATTTATTTCTGAAGCAAAGCGAGATAAAGTAACAGTTATACGAGAAACTTCACGCTATATGATTTAAAGCGTATAGTGGTTGCATACATTGATACACATGTTTTTATTATATTTATCGAAATAACTATACTAAATACTGCTTTGAATGCTTCAACACAAAATCAAAATCATGGCTACTAGACGACTCTTTCGGATACTTACCAAGTCACTATCATTAGAAGTAGATACATCTTCAAGAGGGTTTCCATTTTCCATATCGACACCAGAATCGTTGGGATCTCCCCTCCTCCTCATCATATCAGTCCTGGTGATGTCGTGGAAGTTCCGCCGGAGAGGGTTGAAGGCGATGCGAAGGTCTGTGGTGAAGTCATCGTACAGTTTGAACTGGTTGGCGTTAAACTCCGTGTCGTTGTCCAGAACGTCATGGTCCATAGATCTCCTGGAGCGTTCAGCTCCCTTACTCATGTAAGACACCTTGTAATAGTCCCGCGAACTCATTTTGATAGCACTTTATTTTATTTATCGTTTATTCCATAATTTTTAAAGCTCCTAAAATATTTCGAAATTAGAGTATGTTGGCGTCGGTAGCCGAAAATACCATGTATTGGATACCACCGTGTGCCAAATGGTAGTATTTTATATACATATAAAATATAGTACCTTTATCATAGTAGCGAACACTAAAATCCCATTATAAAAGCGTTGCCCTCGAATAAACAAACCAGCTTGGATCGTGCCAGATTGAACGCGAAATAGGTCAGCTGTATGGCGAATTTAGAAGGGCTCTCATGGGAGGCGCAAGTTTAAATTTTATTATAGTGGTCCGTAATTTTACCGCTCTTTTATTTGGACGAGAGCCAGAGTTTGACGATCATTGTATAGTATTCAAGTCGATTCGATGTTTTCACACATCCTCTCAAAATAAACTAGTGAATGAAAATTTTATTTAGTAACAGAGAAAACTGTAGAATTTCTCAAAGCGTATTAATTGGGTCACGGTGATGTTAATTAGGAGCGCCGTAATCTGATTATTTACCTACATTCTATTGTTGTGATGGTTAGCGGATGAGACTGAACGTAGTATAAAACAGTTTACGATAACATTGGACTCGTAAAATTGGCGTACAGTTGGGAATTACACGTCCCTCGTAAATGTCTTGTAGAAATAGCGTTATCTGTTTATATTGGACTTACCCAAGGCTACATAGAATATACATTAAGAAAAATTAACGAGACAATATTTGTACTCTGCTTTCATTATGATAAACTGAGTTTACATTATGAAGAAATTATGTAATACGTAGTCAGATTTTTTATATTTCAAGGACTAGTCTAAAATTTTAACTGTATACTTTCGATAAGAGAGAAAAATAGGCTTTTTCTAGTTTCTAGTCTACTAAGTGAGTATATATGACCTAACGATGTACCAGCAACTAAAACAATAAAGTTTTTAATACATACTTACATTACACACCGTTAGAATCAATTGTGCATGCAATTTGATAATCTTGCGAAAAGATGTAGATTAATTGGTTGTAATATTAATTTGTAAGTTTTGGTTCTATTTATTTGCCTTTAGTAGGTCGGAATCGAATAGAAAGATATAAGGGAAATCAACTAGGAAAGAAAAACTCTTTATGATGTGGGTAGTATATGAACCGAAAACAACATATGGACACTAAACTCATTTCCTGTGTTAATTTATTTAGCAAAAATTAAAAAAGAGCATCTGGCATTGGTAGTTACTTAGAAAACCTTGGGATACAGGCAATGCTAATGAAATGTGACCGTATTACAATAACTTCTAAGGTTATTCATAAAATTCTTACGATTGCTAAGAAAGCTAAACCAATTAGTTTAGAATACATTTTGACAAGTGAAACAGACTCAGTTGAAACAGAGTTCTGGCAATGAGCCAACCAGAATAATATTAGGTATTGCAATTACAAAAACGGAAATCTTCTTCTACTAGCAAATTCATGAATGAAACGTTTAGCATGAAGTAAAAGTAAACCTTGACATGTTTTGATAAGATAATGTTATTCATTCTGAAATTGAAGCGTTACAAAAACAATTTTGCCTTATAACAAAACGGTTCTCGAAGAACTTCCCACCCCACGAGTCAGTTCTCTAGTGTGAAGGGTTACATCATGTGACTAAGATCTTGGTAGTTATTCTAACCGCCCTCGACCCAGTTCCCGAGCGGTGCTTCGACGGTTTTTCGATGGCTCTTTAGTCTCAAACTCCTTCAGAGAATCAATGATGATGTTGTAAAATCCGACTTCAAAATGATGTGGAAATGTTTTATTTTTCTTCAGTAGTAGACAGCATAGTGATAAGGAGTAAGAGTGATTTACATATTTTGTTGTAGAGGCAGGATGTTAGCTTAATCTCTGAGTAAGAGAATTTTCCCTGAAAACATCTTAGGCACTTAGAGAAGCAGCGTATTCAGTGATTCACAGATAGGCAAGAAGTTAGGTATACATTGATCGAAGCTTCAAAAGCAAACACTGATCTTACAGCCGTTAGCACATCTAATGACACCGACCAAAATTCAGGAAGGATGAGTCAAGCCAAGTCATAAAACAAACAAGGAATTTACTAAATACGGTCTATCTGCCATGGTGGGCGAGGGTTTACCAATTAATTGATTGAAGCCAATGCTTGACAATAATTTGTTTAGACTAAAAAGGCTGACAGCCGTAAAATTCAAGGTGAGACTCAAACACAAAAACCATAAACAAACAGTTGACCAAAAACGGTTCGGGTCGTCGAACTAGCCTTGCGTAAGTGAAAACATTAGTGAAGACCGTTCCAAGCGATTACGTCTACGAGGTTCTCTATACACGTGTAGGAGCTGTAAAGTGGCCGCAAAACCCGAATTTGAGCAACAACAATGTGCCGGAGTGGTCGTTACACACAAATAGGTCGAGGAGTTGGAACTTACCGGTAACTGCAGTTTTGCAACTCTTTATTATACCTCGTGGTGGAATAATTTCACGTTTATGGAAACCTATCGCAATAAATTACATTATGAAACAAAACTTATCGGAATAAGTAGTTAGTTCGTTTCCAGCGAAACTAGAATTGCTATTTGACTAGTTAATTACAAGTAAATTGTTATTTTAAACAGATGGTATATGTTAGGCCAAACGTGCTATAAAAACTGCTAGTCACAAAACAAGCACTAGGATGCTGCAAATAGTAGTGAATAAACAACCGTATTACTCATTCACATTGATTAATCTGTCCAGAAACATTGCGGGATTAATCACACTGGAAGCCGGACAAAAGCAAACACTTAAATATAAATACCAAATCCAATTATTCAACAGCGAGGAACCCAAAATAATCATTTACGACTTAAATTGATAGCTTTCCTCATTTAACCCTCCAAGGTTTAGCAAACAATCGTAGAATAAATTCTGGTGTGTGTCTAAAACCATATTGTGACAGAGGAAGACGTATGAGAACAAATGACAGATTTGGATCTGTGACAACCGTACAGGAAGAGGGAACGTTAAAAATAGAAGGCATATTAGTTTTCGAAGACGCAAAGTAAACCGCTAACGATTTAAACGATGCAATAATAGCATCTGGGGAAGCAGTAAATAAGACTGAATAATGAGGTTCCTTTGAGCCTAGAGGATTCTGATGGCTTTACTAGTAAGATTAACTCAGAAAAAAAATTCTTAAATGGAATTAGGATTCTTCCAAAATGGTACTGCGGAAGTTATTCCACTTCAGCACTATTGATATAATTCAAACGTGAGAACTCTTTGCATGTAACGACACAATAATTATGATATCACACAATACATCATAACAATTCTCGCACAAGGTAACGAAAAAAAGATAATTTCATCAGCAGACGTAACACCAAGTAACATAGAGCAGCGAAAAAAGATGCAGCCATTAATCATTGCGAAGAATAAAACAAAACAAGAGCATACTCTCTAGCCATTAGGCACTTGAAAGCAAAGCCACTTACAGCGGTGGTGAAAGTGTTATGGAATTTCGCGATGCACCCGGCCATTATTGTAATTGGAGTGAGACGGTGCGTCTAGACCGGCTTGGCAGAGTCGGCTGAGATAGCAGAGACCAGTGTGATGGATGGGGTGCAACGCTCGGGGACGTGCACCGGCATCGCAAGCGCTTAGAAATCAACGTGATTTTAATTGAGTCTATTGATGGCTTATGTTTTATGCTTAAATACTTCTGATGAAATTACCAGCTACCAGTTTCCAGTATCCAACTAGTGATCGGATAGTGTCTGCCTATATTTCAAGTGATAGAAATATAGGTATCACTGCTTACCATCAGGCGGGATCGCGAATAAAATAGAAAGGAAAAGATGCACTGAAATTAGTTTAGATTGTGAACAAGGGAATCGGGGCCACTATCTGCCTATATTTCTATTTCTTTGCGTACTGTCAATGGTTAAAAGTTGACTTCGAGAATATTACTTTCCTTATTGAATCATAATTTCTTCGTATTAATCAGTTGTTATCTCGATGTCAAATGCAATAAAATTACATTCTCCATAATGTCAACGTTATGGCCAAGTTATGTGACTCCAATGTCACCTATATAGATAACTGCGATAAAGGTCATACGAAATTTTATCTCCAAATGCGAATAAAATTCTATGCACGATGCATTTCTGAATTTCATTTTATGAAGCAATCTAAATTTTAGATCAGCAGAGGCGATAAATTGATTCGTATCTTTTAAAAGTCTTGATTTCACATATCTTTTTGCTTTTATCTTTTCTAAATGGGCGTTAGATATTTATAAATGTGCTGGCTAAACTTAATACTTTTACATCATCAAATATAAAAGTATTCTCAAAGCATTTTACCACGCTAATTAAACACGAGCAGTGCAACTTGCAAAGTGATAGGAAAGTGAAAGTGTAAGAATAGTCGAAGTATATCTAGATAGGAGGGAACCAGATAAAGTTCAAGAACATTTCCTATCTGGCTCAGCCTGCAAATAACATATCCGTTGGTAAAGTTGGGTCCTGCATAAATTCTAAATAGAAGAAACTCCAAAGGGAGATATTTCTACAGCAACTTCAGAGATAAACAATCTGTAATGTTCCACAAAACAAAACAGTACAGAATTAATTTTAATTGAAGTAGATACAACAAACAAAGGTCCATTCAATACCTATTTAGGTAAGTGCTAGTCCAGAACTGTATTGTACCATTACAATATTTTTGAAGATAGCAATAATACTAAGTGCATTGCTTTAGTCCGCTTTTACTAGTTATGAGTCGATAAACGGTTGAACAATATTTTTCTACGAGTCAGCGTGGAAAGTGGAAACTAAGTGATGTTGGATAACTAATATACCGCAGCAGTATTTCAGTATTTAATAGGCATAATGTGGGAATAAAGAAAAGCATTCATTATTTATTCATTGTTCAATAGAAATTCGATCAAAGTACATAATGTATAGGGATTCGAGTGTATTTTATATTAGGTTAAAGAATACGTATGACGAATGACGTAGTAAGGAAGACCACACCATACGATGAAAGCACACACAACCACTTGAGACTATATTTAGGAGCCTAAAATTAAAAACGTTCAAGTTAGTGTCAATGACTGGGAGTACCAACAGATGTCAATCAGCTTCTTGTTATGATTATATTTATCCGAGCTCAGATTCAACTCAAAGTTATTAGAAGTTCACACAGAACTTTCGAAAATTCAATTCGGTCGAGTGACTCGCTTTTGCGATAAACTTCATCAAAATTAGACAATAGGGCTGTGACACTTCGGCGTAATTTAACACTTGACAAACAACTGGACATAACTTCTCGTAAAATTAGAATTAACATGGTTTTTGGCTGTTTATCAAAACTAGGGAAGATTCATCCCACCTGTTTACATACATGTTGACTAGTGTTGCGAAATTGCGATACTGTTACACGGGTAATAGACAGTTAGCCTATATATAATTCTGAGTATGCCAGGTCAGTGCATCTAGGCTGCAATGCGGCACTCGTATTCTTGGCTCCGGCAGACGACCTTCAAAACGAATGCTATCTCCATTTTATACTGAGAAATATTTCGCAACAAGAGCACAATTTAATTCTTTATTCGTGCAATCGTAAACAATGTTATAGCCAGGTTACATGCATACATGTGAATTTTAAACTTCCAAGCATATTATTGCTGGACGAATAATGTTTCTCATTTTAGTCATTCAATTTCTGGAATATTATGTAGCAAATTCAAAAATCTAGTTTAGAGGAAGCGCAGAATACGCTTTGCTTGGTATTTTCATCGATATACGATCCAGTAAAACTGGCAATAGAAGTGAAACTCCAGCAAGATTTTCTATAGAAATTATAATCGTGCAAATACCGCAGTATGTATTTATATTTAAAAAATAAAATATTTGATATGATGACGAAAATTACTGGCAATATTAAGACAATGCTATTGATTCCCGCAACAATTACTTAGGAGTTAAACAATTAATTTAGGAGAGCTAGACCACACATAGAGTTAGATTTGGAGCGCCCGCGCAGTGTGGTCGCATGAATGATCGTGTCGACAGATCTAAAAACTAAATAAATGTGCGTTTTATAATGGAGATATAGTATTTCCTGCCTTCTATAGATATACATTTTCCAGAAAGGGCCGTCTACAAAAAAATGTTTTAGGATAACAATGTCTGCAATAGAAGGGTAACCTAATATTGCGTAACATGAGTCTTTAAACGTCCCCTGGGTCATATCTACCTCCGCAAAGAAGCTATGTGGGTTATTGCCGTCATAACTATGTTACGCAGATGGTGACCGCATGAAATATGAAAGGTATTCTCTTCAAATTGACGTTGTTAAAGCCCCTCGACGTTGTTAAGACGGCTCTCATGTGACGATGGATATATGTAGTTCTATCTAAAAGTATTTTAGCTTAAAAGCGTATCGATAGCACCGCTTCCATTAGTTTAAGAGGTCTATGACAAGTTATTAAAAAAATCTTTCTTCTTAACCCATTCTGTTTCAAACTACAATATACAGACTTTTCATAAATTATATATCTACATAATATTACGAATAAAAACGAACAGTTTTTTTTTAACTTCATAAAAACGTCAATACCGAAGAACAGTCAAACAGCAATTATAGTTCTTAAGATACGCTGAAGAACATATTAGAGATAGTCTACATCTGAAAGCATTGCCGTCTGTCGTAAATGGAGGAATTTTAAGCAGCTTTGTATGGACAGAGCACGCCATTCGAAATTCTTGAAAATGAAGATAATTCAGCTAATTGATACGAATTGTGATCTGACAATAGAATTTTGTTCAGCCAAATGGTGGAATTCAAATATTTGACTAATTGTGTGCCTGTTCTTCTTTGTAAGTATCGCTCTATATATTTTAGCGTTTCATTGTTAGTTTTATTATGGTAAAGGTACCTATTATTTTTATAATTAGAGAATTCATGCGTATTATGAATTTGACTTCGATTGTATGGTGTCGACTTTTCCTTTTGTGACTGAAGCTTTGCTTTATAATTTTCCTATCTACTACTAGCTAAAGCCCATGTAGCAATGCCTTTTTCATGTTTGTTAGGAACCTTCTCCGACGCGTGAACAACAACTTGCCAAAGTTTCTTCACAACGGATCGAGCTATTTTAGAGTTTTTGCGAGACTAACGTATGGCAATTGTTATTTATATTTGGTTATGCCAAACCGCGTTAGATATTGTTTAACTTGACTGTATAACACATCTTTCTTTATTTCTACATTTTAAACTGCTTTAATATAATCCCTATGGATAAACTTTGTGACGTTAACATTGATGTCAGAGAATGACAATACATACCAGACCCATGCTTCATTTTCCAACGCAATCTATTTATTAATATTCATTTCATATACATTTCAAATAGCGTTCTGGTCAAAATCCAATACACGTTCATTTTGACAGAAATACATGAATTTTTACGACATCGTACGTCATTTAACATACCCGGATTTCTGTTTACGGCCGAGCTGAGAAAATAATTAAATTTTACGAGTTTCCGATAGCGCTGAACTTTACGAGGCAGTAGTGATAGATATGTTTATGTTTAATCGACCTCTGGAGGCTGGGCAGTTTTAAAAGTCAAGGGCTTAGTGTTCAGTAAGTCACGGTCGATTTTACCTACAACTTTTTTCGTACTTGTAACACTTATTTGCGTAATTTACCACTTACCTTTATAAGAATTTGGAAAAAATATTCAAAGCTCGCTGGCGAAAAATGATGAAATATGTAAATTTTAAAAATCTAAGGTACGTTGATCTCAGGTTCATAAATATTGCTATTAATATATTCTTATTTATGGTCAAGTGCGTAGCGAGTGATGTAAGCAATTTTGAGCAGGGTGTATTAAAATTCAAGCAATGAAAATTTCATACGACAAGCTTCATTTCAATATTGAAATTGATATTGTTTTGAACATTAATTAATTGAAGACACTATAACAAACGACTACAAGCACCACCATTTCTCAAACCGAAAATCTAAATTCCAACTACCAGCTTAGAGGCGAACATTTTCACGCAAACAAGACATTAGTACTAATTAGTTCAGCAATAGAAACTGAAAATAGGACTGTTAGAAATAATCACCTAATTAAAACCAATGCTTCGAGGTTTCAATAATAAGGTCAGAAAGACGACTGACATAATTTTTCATTTTTTACTGAGCCTATTTCAGAACAATATTTTGAAAATAGTAATGATAAAAGTCTTGACGACAAAAAAAACACTGCTCGTAAATCAAACTCAGGATATGCCCACGGAACAGACGCGTTGACATATCACGATTAACAAGAACACGACCAACCGCACAGTGATGTTAGAAAAGAAAATTGAAAACACAAGTTTGTAGAACATTCGCAGGTATGTACGACCGTGTGGTCCACTTTAGCCCTGGATCGAATGACCTGGAAGCCACGGACTCTGCCCAGCAGTGGGATGATGTAGGCTAACAGTAAAAATAGGTATGTTTAGTCTTCATTCGTAATGAACGACAAATCGTTACAAGAATATTTTAATCCAACAAACTAGAACTGTGTGAGAAATAACAAACAAGTAAGCGAAGCCAAACAAAAGCACATCAAAATCAAAATGGAGGTAATAAAGCCAAAAAAGGTGGAAAGGAAAACAATGAATTACCTAATAGGACATAACAAAGACGAAGTTACGAAATGTTATGTAGAGGAAGTTATCAATGTTGTAGTATATATAAGAAATGTAACAATGATTCTGTAACGTGTAATGTGAATCTTGTTTGACAAGTGATTCTTTGAATATTACAACTTCCGTGATGCCGTTTGAGAGGTGGATTTCTTATGTTCTTGTGTGGGAATAGATGAAAGGTATGCTCATTGCTCAGACGTATATGAGAAGCTATTCGGATAGGAATATAGTTTTTTGATCTAATTTTTATATTCAAATTGGGATACCTTTAAGTTAAAATTGCATACTAACTTCGATAATAAGTTTGATTTTATACTTTATATATTGTTAGTTTGTAAGGTATATGTCTATGGGCCGTCGTAGCCCGAAATAAACGTTTTATTATTATTTCGTTTATTTATCTTATTTACATATGAAATTATATTTTTAAATATAAATATATTATTTCAACGGAATATCGTCGACTGCCTAACCTTTTTTTTGAAGGGTGGGAAATCATCAAATGACTTCTCCCGCTCTGGGCGGAGTGGAAGGGCGTGTCAGACTTTTACTGACTAAAACCCACCCCTGTTCCTTCACCTGCCTGTGCGCCCCAGGGACCCCGGTTAATCTTTCAAAAAACCCACGGCCCTGGGGCACTGCCTAACCTTCAAGCTATGTTGGGGCCGGCATCCAGTCTAACAACATGCAGCTAAATACCAGTATTTGCCAGTAGTTCTACGGAATATATATAGTACATGCTTAATAGGTTTTTGATAAAGCGGAAGTATTTAATTTTAGCGAAGGTGACAAACAAGTAGTGAATGTAGTAGATTTTTAGGGTTCTGTACCCAAAGGGTAAAAACGAGACCTAGAGAGAGATATCAATAAGACTCCACTGTCTGTCTGTCTGTCACCAGGCTGTATCTCAT